>CM060964.1:289790180-289831044 GCA_030765045.1 Tenodera sinensis | reverse complement strand
GAAATGAGCAACATAACTTAAGTTTGATAGGCGGAAGAAAAATCCAGCAAGCACTTAGACTGCAAATATGTGGTTGTTAAAATATATATTAAAGTATAATAATTATGAAAGAGCAACATATTGCTCAACATGCTGCTAGTACAAAATCACGAAGATCGCAAACATAACAAATAGTTTGGAAAATTTTAGTCACAAGCAGCTGTCTATATCCAACATGCCCTTGGTTGCATGATGAGTATGACGATGGACTAGCACTTACATCCGCCGTCCTTTGTTTCTACGTTCGTTTGTGTCCTGAAGAGCCGGGAATGTCCCTGAACACAACACAATGTTGTACGTGAGAGGGGAGACTCAATTGGTGCCAAGCACTACACGGTAAAGCACCATGCCATAGAATATTAAATCGTGACAGAGAAACAAAGCAGCCATGTCGCGTCGTTTCGATCCCACCTGGACACCCACAGGATTCCTGAATTAATATCAGTGTTGCTTTCTCGTGCTTTATCTTAAATCTTAAAATAAATATTGCATATTCTCATACATTTTTGGATTTCTTTTATGAAACATGTATTATTTTCTTCACAATCGATAGTTATAATTTGTCATTTGTTACTTCCGTTTCCATAGAGCTACTTCCTTTTGATTGCGCTAACAATGAAGTTAATAAGGACAGATTCATAGCCATATTAAGTAATACTTAACATTCAAGTATATAGAGGATGGAAGGGAAGTCATTACATTCCTTCTAATATGTGCTTCATAGAAGCATTACAAACAAAAAAGTCGAATGTCATTTTGTTGTTTGATCAGCCGATTTCGAAAAAATATATTTTTTTTAATCCACGTTGGATGCGTAATTCCACAAGTATGTGCAAAGATAAACAGTTTGTTACTTGTAAGATGCGTAGAGTAACTTATTTCTGACATGACTTCGGTAGTAATTATGCGACATTACACAGGGTTTCGAAATAATTAATCACTTAAAAGACGTGAAGGAATACTCTGACCTGCTACTTCAGAGATGACGTCTAACTCGACAACGTTGCGTTGAGGTTGGTCAGGGAATTGACCTGGTTTATGGATGTAAACAGCTTTCGCTTTCGGTAATGTTTTGGGAGCTAACGCTTGTGATTGGCCTACACCGTCACAGTAAACACGGAAGGACAAGGCAGATTATCAGTTTTTTTCAAAACGCACCGTTGCGCTGTTTGTTTATGTACGGAGCTAGGGAAAGTGACCATCCACACAATCCGCAGTGTTGCCAGATTGTTTTCGATAAAACTAAAATATCTTCATAGGAAATGGTAGGAGACAAAAACGTAAGATACAAAATGTGTTCCAAATACCGAGATCTGCCACTGGTTTAAATTAATGTAATGACTTCCCTTCCACCCGGTATTTGATCCAGAGTTTTTGTAGATTTAAGTCTTATTTGACAATCACATTCTTTATGAACACTGATGTGAGTTCAACGTTTTGCAATATATATTTGAGCGCTTAAATTTGTATACTTAGACTAGTCAAACTTGATTTATTTCAGTTTTAGTCGCACCTTGATCTAGAAAATGGATTAAGAGTTTGGGGATATTAGCAGCAGGATTTATAGAGATAGTAAAAAATAATGTTTCAAGGGGTTCTGTGCAAGTTAGGTTTATAAAGGAAAATTAATTCCAAAGGAGGTGTAACTTATACAAACTGGGATTTAGGAAGTAGAAGTGACACAAATAGCTTGGAATATTACCTTTATTGTAAGTATAAAATTACTTGTTTGCACCGTATTTTATATGTCCGGTTACTAATTTTATAAAAATCAGATCACTACCTTAATATGTGAGGCAGTACAATGCATTTGTGATATTACGTGCCTTCTTAATGCTCAACAAACCGCGGCAAAGTGTGAGCCTCATGTTCAGGAGGTTCCGGGTTGGATTTCCGGCGATCACCTACACTGGACTATGGGTTTTCTGCGGTTTCTCTGGGTCGATAGGCGAACGCTGGGTTGGTTCCTCTTGTACCACGAATGTTCTGTCCATTTCCTGGACCCATCCTTTCCTTCATGATCATCTGTTTCAGGGTTGAAGGACCAGACGACCGTTTTCGGCGTATTGCGGCTGGACGGTGGTGATGACCTTTGTGAAGGTCATCGGACTGCATCTGTTGGACTGCTCCTCAGGGACCCACTCTCTGTGAGTGGCTTCCCTTAAGGGACCCCCGGCGAGGGGGGGGGGGGATCTCGGGACTTGCGAAAAAGCTCCAACTGCGTCGGATGCGTTTAGGGATCCTGTACGCGCTTGCGCACGTCGTCTCCCGGGTCTGATCGCCCTTCGATATCATCTTCATCCCTCACTTCCAGGGATCACAAAGGGCTTACATGCGGTGCTCTGCTCCTGTTTCGGGGACCCTTCATGATATGCAACTACATATATTTTATAATACCATTTTGAAATATAACAATTTTAATGCATGACCATACGGACCTTCATAGAGTTAAATAGTAGTACCCTGTTTGTTCACTTTATCAAGAAGAATTTACTTTTGAAAAGAGTATATTCACTCAGTTTGTTCTCAGCAATACTAATGCCGTTTATGCCGCCTTTAACTCTGATGATCATATTGACGAATTATCGTGGAACAGCCGCACATCAGTAACTTTAGGAATATAATAATTATATTTTATTTTATTGGGATACGTATATTTCTATTTAGCTGAAGTCTTCAAATGTTAAAATATGTTGAGACATTCTCTCTTAAGTTAATTTTTTTCAGCACTCGCGTACAAGAGGCAATGACCAGAAAGTACCACTTACATTAACTCAGTGATGTAATCATTAAACCTAAACGGCTTTTAGTGACGTAATAGCGGACAGCCATTGATTCTTTATTGAGTGGTCGCTGTTTTTGTCAGTTATGTCACCTTGAAAGAATACGCTTTTAGTAGGGTAGGACCAATCATGGAATCCTAAAGTAATAAATTCATGTCCAAAGCAACAGGTGTTTCCTTATCCGATTTCTAATGCTGAGCAGGTGACAGCACTTGGAGAATATCAATGAATTCTGTGAATTTGAATTTCAGTGTAAAGAAGAATAGGCACAATGGTTTGACTTGAGGAAATACCTCTCTGACGTCAACGTCTACAAGCAAGGATACCTGTTTGTGTGTGACGTAACTTCTCTAATTGAGGATGTATTAGAGAAAATAAGACGAGTTAAAACTTAACCCACGCTAACGGCAAAAGTGTGGTGCATATACTAACGATTCTTATACAGATAAATAAAGTTGACTGCGCACATTTTTCATTGAATTTTTACTGATTAAAATGCTTGTCGTTTTGACACTTTTAAAATGAACATTTCTTATGGATTACCAGCAAATAAATATTTAAGCTTTTCAGTTATTCGGAAATTTTCGATTTCTGACTGGAGGGTAAGAATTTTTCCTCAGCCAGTATTATCCCCTATCCTCCATAGAATCTGGCAGTGTTCAAAAAGTCTCTCTCTCTCTCTCTCTCTCTCTCTCTCTCTCTCTCTCTCTCTCTCTCTCTCTCTCTCTCCCTCTGTGTGTACGTGAATTTAAAAACAACCCAAAGATTAACCCAATTGCCATGAGCAATTGTTCCAAAGATAAAATCGCCGGTATCTTTGATTTGCACTTAAAAAGTATTAAATTATATCAAGCTTCCTTAAAATACGAAACAACCAAATTAACTCCTTTCCTTTGAAGTTTTGATAGTGGAACTTATTTTTAACTTTCTCCACCACGTACATAATAGATAAAGAAGATATTACATTCCACCCAAAACTTCAAAACCCACATTTCCCTGGAAATACGAGTTTTGAGATCCCCTGAATCCTAAAGAAAAATCATTTTTAGGAAAAGGCCCCCGCGCGCGCGCGTGTTTGTCTATGAACAGCATAACTCAAAAATGAAAAGTCGATGAAATGCGAAACTTCGTATTTATGCTCAGCATATTGCAAGGATCCAACAGGAAGATTTTAGAGAAAATACACCCTCCCTAGACTGCCCTTTACATTGAACATGTTCCGAAAATCCTAATTTTATCAAAATGGCTCTAGTATTTTGATTAAAATAACATATGCTTAAGATATTTTGTGACAACTTTTCCGGGAACGTCCTCAGAAGTTCTCTTCATTCTAGATAAATTTTGCATAAGTGGTAAACCGTAAGAGATAGACAAAATCTTACAACACAAAAATTGTAGATCTTGTCAAAACACAATTGATGTCAAATATGTTTTGTGGAATTAACCAATTCTGAGGTATGCCTTGTTGCTTTGAATGTTCCAATACTTACACTTTTCTCAAACTGGAAGTCGTTATCCGTATTTTCCCCTGGCCGTGTAAAGAGAGTGGAATATCAGAGACATCACATAGCGGCCAGCTCTTAAAAATTGGCTGTTGCTTAAGCCTACTATATGCTATTTCCATTGTACCTACAAGCAAATATCTAATAAAACCATTTCTACAAATATATATCTCGATTAACATGAAGTAGATAGAAGTAAGAGGAGTTTGTACAAGAGTAGAGAAAGGCATGCGAGTGGACTCACATGGCTTTCTCTACTCTTGTATTAATCATTCTTATAAACTTTTATTCTTATATCTTCTTCGTGTTAGTTAAGATGAACACTTATACAAATTATCTTATTGCTTATTTCCTTGTAGGTGCAAAGGGAATATTAGAGTACAGTAGGCTTTGTGCGATAGTCAAATCTTTTAAAGCTTTGAGATTCCGTTCTCTTTGCACACTTAACATATAAAAAAATGAACAACGATGTTCCATTTCACGAAAGTTTTAAGTTTTCCGAAACCCACACATATAACAAGGAATATCCCCGAAATGGTTCATCCTACAAGAAAATTTATTTGGACATAAATTGTGTATTTTAGCAAGATCTACATTTTTATATAGTATGATTTGGTCTATCTCTAACGATTTACCAGTTATGCAAAAGTCGTCCAGAGTTAATACTACTACAGGGACTATAGTCAGAAAATTCAAGACATGCATTTCATTTATCATAAAAATATCACAAACCATTTTCAACCATTTTCAACTCATTTTTCAGAGCCATTTTCAAGAAAATCAAAATTTTAGAACATTTTTCTCTGTTAAGAGTAGTTTAGGGTGGGGCTGTTTTCTTCAAAATCTTCGTGTCGCATCCTTTAAAAGACATTAAACTTAAATACCAACTTTGGTTTTTAACCAACTTTTCGTTTTTGAGTTATACTGTCCACAGACTGACAGACATACACACACAGACTGACAGACTGACACACACACACACACACACACACACACACACACACACACACACATGCACACACACACGGACCTTTTTCTAAAAATGCTTTTTTTTATTCAGTGGTCTCAAAACATATATTTCCAGCGAAATCTCGACATCGAATTTTTGGGTGGAATACAATACTTCCCCTACTTACCAGTAGAGAAAGTAAAAAGATGTGTGTATGCGTTTGTGAACAGCATAACTCAAAAAGAAAAGTCAGTTAAATATCAAACTTGGTATTTAAATTTAGCATCTTCCAAGGATGTGACCGAAGATGTTCAAGAAAATCCCCTTACCCCAAACTACCCTTTACTGGGAACATTTTTCGAAAATTTCGATTTTATAAAAAATGGCTCCAACGATTTTGATTAAACCACCATATGTTTAAGATATTTTAATGACAAATGAACTGTAATTATGGATTTTCTGCAGTCCTCTCAATGTTCTCAGAAGTCTTAATTCTGGATAACCTTAGCATAACTGGTAAACCGTAGGAGATGGACAAAATCTTACCGCACAAAAAATATAGATATTAAAACACAATATTTATGTCACATACAATTTTATTTTGTGGGATGAACCATTCCAAGATGTTACTTGTTTTTTATTTTAATTCTGCAATACTTATACTTCTCTCAAATGGGAAGTCGTTATTCGCTTATTATGTCCTGGACATGCCAAGGGAAAGCCATCGCATAGCAATCAGCTCTTAGATTCGATTATCTCTAAGTCTACTGTATTCCCCTATTTCTATTGAATCAGAAGAGAATTCATTATAAGACCATTCTACAAGCGCCTATCTCGATTAACATGAAGTAGATAGAACAATAGGCGTGTTTAAGAATATTTTGTACAAGGGTGACTAGGGAAGGTCATGTGAGTGCACAACTTATTTCTTTTTCTTTCACGTTATAAAATTGCACCCTCCTTACATGTTAGTGTGCTGGTAGGCTGTTGTTGAGGAAACAAGAACGTGAATAAACAGCAAACATCTGACGCTAGGTTCTATAATAAACACATCAGCGAGAACACTAGGAAGTAACTCTGAGGTGTGTTTGACAAAATAGGCGAAAGAAGTGCATGATGTGTGTAACCAACAGAAGGCACCAGGAAAAAGTTTGGGTAATACTTCATATATTATAACCTCAGATGTCTCAGTCTAAATAATGCTCGCTGCTTACAGTCAAAGCATAGTTTTATTTATTTTATGTTTTTATTTAGTCAAGTGTGACGACATTTCAGGGTAACGGACGGTGTTACACAATAAAACTGTTTTAAAAGTTAATGACATGATTATATTCTGTATAGATAAACGTATTTTTTTGTGCAGTCTTTGTAGCAAATTGTATTAATATTCTGTTAAAATGTACCCAATAATGCTTGTAGTATGGAAATATATAATGTGAAAATTGCAGCATTAATATTGTATATTTATAAAATGCAAAGAGGTGATGGGAAAATTGCTACGTTAATATTGGACGTATATAATGTGGTGGTAGATGGAGTAATATTACAGTAGGAGCACGTTCAGTGGTAGAAAGCTGAATTAGCATCATTTGGCTAACATTTTCGCAGTATTTGGTGCTTCTGCTATGACTTCATTAAGATACCATCTTCACCCGAAAGAAATTGAAATCTTCCTTTCTCCAGTTAGCTAATCGTAAAGAACCATTTTGTGATATGATTAATGTGAATTTAACAGTTTAGACACGGAAACTTCGTAACGACAAACAAAAATAATAACAATAACTAAATAGTAATAAAATATAACATTAATAAGAAGCAAAGACGTGGCAATGAAACATTACGCGCCCTCATGTTTGCATGGATTTTGTTACGGCAATTTACAATCTGTAATCCGTAATGTTAGACAATAGCAGTATATTATACAACAATGAGTTTATTCCCTGGAAAATAAAGTCGTGTATGTGAAGTGGAAAATATTCTGGCTGTTCTTGTCCATTATCACGCGTTGCACACGCTAGTTGAAGCCTGCCGCTCGCTTCTCTTACAAGCGAACAAAGTTCACGCACGCCACTGACTGGATTTACGGTGGGGATTTCTGCAACTATTTTAACGCACGAAGGGTAATCTACTTACCCGAATGTCGGCTGGAGTGGGCCACCTGGTATATTGAAGCCAGGCAACTGTAGGATTGGAGTAATCAGAGAATGAAATGTAATAATTATTACAATAATGATAATTATAATTATCCCCGTTTTTCTCAGTAATGAACTGAATACAATTAGGGTATCATATTCGAACTTTAATAAATAGAGGACACCTTAGAGACGATAATTATAAGTGTTACCGTGATCATTATTGTTATTATCGGTTACAATGATATAAATATCTGCGCAATTTCAAAATTTGTTATACATATCTGACGTACATATTTATATTTATAATTTTATGAGATTAATGAAAGAAAAACACACAAGTTTTACAGGCATTGCTTTAAGAAAAATGTTTTTAGGTATTAAGGAAGATACTACTAACAGATAACGGTAACAATTTATTAGGAACATGTGAACACGAGTAGTACTTCACTGTGAGTCCTTTCTCACACGTACTTCATTGTATCTTTCTTCGGATAAAAATAAAAGCCTTTACAGAAGATATATCTGAAAATATACTGGAGAAGAGGTATGCTTCTGATAGACTCCAGAGTTAAGCTGTTTCTTTGCTTGCGCCACTGGTTGCATTGACGGAAAGAATAGTTTCACATTTGCCTTACGGGAGGGCATTGCACACACAGATTGCATCATCTTCAAAAACTCAGAACACAGTCAATAGTCTTGTATGTCTCAAAACATTTTGCCCACTTCTGATATACTTGTAAATCGATTAAGTTTCCACTTTATTACTCCAGCTTCACGTATTTCCTCATACTGCAAGCATGGTCAGTGCATTTAACATCATCTATGGACACACCGTTTTTAGCTAGAAGCTTGACAGTTGGTTCAGTATCAGCCCTTTTAGCTATTTTATTCAAATATCCACAAAGAACAAGACAGTTCTTCCATGGAGTGCATTCGCTTCGAAGTGACACATCCACCTACCAGAATTGTATGATTCTAATTGGATAATGTCAACTGAAATTTGCGAACAAAAGTAAATAATATAGTTATAAGGAAGGTGAAAAAAGAAATAAGTCAACATCCCGGGCAGTTTTAAACAAAAATTGAAATCCTAAAAAGAGGACATGTCCGAGAAAAGCCGGAGAACTGTGGTAGCCCAAGAATATAAGGCAAAACATGGACACGCCACCATTGACCTCCCTTAGAAAACGTGCAGGATGCCTCCTCTAGCCACCTTTAAACTCTTTTGTCTCCAGCATTAAAAATGTAGTAAGTGTGTCTCCAGGGTGTGCTACAGCAACATGGCGTCAAGTGTTGTGAGAACAGTTAACCTCCCAGTCTGACACAGACCGTGTTCATCTCCAGCTGCACTGTTGCAGTGTCAAACTAATAACAGTAAACTTTCTCATATGCAACACTTTCTTTATTCAGTACTCTTTCTCATATATACCTAATGTATTCTACTATCCTTTTAAAGAAAATCTCATGTGTTGAATCCACATAACTTTCTCTACTCACTCTTATACAAACTATTCAATCAAAATCCTATTCTTCTGTCTACTTCTTGTTAATCAAGACAAATTTTCATTACACACATATTTCGTTGTAGGTAGAGAAGGCTACAGTAGGCTAAAGCGACAGTGTGAATTTTAAATAACGTGTCGCTATGTGACAGCTTTCGTAATCACGAGAAAGAAAGGGGAAAAAAAGAAAGAAGTATTTGACAATTCAAATCAATATTTAAGGATATCTTTGAAATGTTTAGCGCCACACACATTTTTATTTGACATAAACGGGTTGCGTTAGCGATATCTACGTTTTCTGTGCAGCATGTCTTTGTCTCTCTCTCTCTCTTTCTCTCTTATGGTTCACAGGTATACAAAATTCCGTCAGAATAAAGACAACTTCACAAATTATTCCCAGTTTGCCATGCAAACATTATAAATATGTGATATTTTAATAAAAACAGTTAGATCCGTTTTAATCAAATAAAATATAACCAAAATATTTTCATTAAAAAGGCAGTTTCGAGTGGGGAATGTTCTTGAAAACCTTCATGTCGCATCCTTGGAAGATGCTGAACGTTAATACCAAGTTAGGTATTTAACCCACTTTTCGGCTTCATTATGCTACGCGCGCACGCACGCACACACACACACACACACACACACACACACACACACACACACACACACACACACACACACACACACACGCCTGCGCACACACACACAATTTTTATTTTGTTTATTCAGGAAGCCTTAAAAGTGTATTTCGTATTGAATTTTTGGGTGGAATACAATAGTTCCTCTAATTATTATAGATGAGCAGTGAATAAAGTACCTAATTACTTTCTATTCACATCAGGGTTGCCAATGTTTAAAAGTAAAATTATCGTACCGGCCACTCAAAATTATAGATTTGGATTCCAAATTATCGTATATCATAAACCAAATGCTACAACAATAAATGTATCAGCATAAAACTTATGAAAATGTAATAGTATTGATGTTTATGGTATCCCTCTACAATATTGATGACCTCAATCAGTATTACAACTTTAGTACTTATGTTTCGCACACTATTCATCTGAAAGTTCATCATCTTCCTCAATGTCGCAGCATTACACAAATTTGTGCTTGAGATAAACTTTAACATCTCGGTGGCTTGCAGATTTATTAAACCTAGTTTGGGAAAGAAACTCTTTCACAAGAAGTGTTTCTGTGGGGCAATGAAATCACTGATAATGCAACCTCCTCAGTATTTCCACAAAGGTGATATGTTTTAACAGCGCTCCAGAAACTTCCAGGTTCAGATATGTTTTTTATGTCACACGGAATATCACGTATTCCGAGTTTTCTCCATTGATCATCAATTTTCTGAACAGTGCCTTCTTCATTGAGATTACAAGATCTGGGCACATTGGCAACAAGAGGATAAAGAGTAGGATGTGAAATGGTTGCCTTAGAGGGGTGGAGACAGGCCATGAGGACAAAAGTGGTTTCGCTATTTGTAATTAATTTCGTTTCGCTGGTGTGACAAACCAGTGAAAATGATATTTCGCCGGTATCGAAATTATCGTACACCCCCATAATTATCGTACGGGTTGACAACCATGAGTACAAACATTGAAATTATCGTATGCCCCCATAATTATCGTACTGGTTGGCAACTCTGATTCACATGACCACTGATATGCAATACGGACTTAGTTACTTGCAGGATGTGAAAAGTAGATCTGGTTGCTCATATCGCAAGCAAATGCTTGTAGCAAACGAACTTGTGTGGAGAAAACGAAAAATCGCGTGTTCTCAAACGTATTCATTAGATTATGTACTTTTAAGTTGGAAACTGTAAATATACAACGAACATTTCGGGGGAGGCTAATACTGAAGGAAAAAGTGAGAGAATTTAGTGAATACAAACTATAACATACTTTAACAAGCTCCACATATTTTCCTGTATTAAATGTTTGTCAATCTCGTATGCTTAATATAGAGCACAGTGCATGCTGTTAACAGAAAATTCAATATACTCACGTTATTCATCTTGCCAATATCACTAACTTAGGATGCCATGTTCAAAATCGCTAGAACCTCTTTTGAGAAAATAATAAACGATTAGAATGTTTCCTTATAATGTGCATGGAAAATTTTGTTGAATATCTTGGCGTTGTCTAGCATTATGGCTAGGAATCTAAAGTAAAACTCGGTTGGCTTCAGTAGTTCTGAAAATCCTCCAACGACACCTACTTTACATAGTCTGCTTATTTTTTAAACTAATAGTTTCCACCTCCTCCTCTTCATTCTTTTGCACATATTTTCTCAAGCATACTGAGTGCTCAAATAACAAAGAATCGTAAATCAGACGTCCTGTGCCACAAATGTAAATTCAGCAGACTTTTCAATGTTTTCTCATTAAGAGATCGCCTCGAAAATCATCCATATTAAGCAGCATATGAAAAGAGCCGATCAATATGTTCATAAAGTGTTCAAAAGGAAGCAAACTATCTTATTATCTGAGATCATTCTTTGTAGTACGGTAAAAAAAAACAATAAATTGTCAAATGTAATACCGTGTTTATCTTGACTATTCATAATTCACTATAAACTATAAAACTTTACATAATTCTGGCCACACACTTTTCTCCTCACGCAAACTTAGGACAATTCCGAATTTTCGGGACGTATGGTAACCCTAATCTCATAAATTAACTGGTTCAAACTTCACTATTTACCCGGAAGTGTTTTTCGTTAGTACATTATCAAATGCCATCCAGCTACGCCGTAAGCTACCGCTGTCCACTCAAGAGCATCGTGAATCAGCCTGGACTTCGCGTAGGTAGTCTTTACCTAATTGCCCACTGTCTAGAAGACATAAGTTGGTGAGTCTGCGCCACGTAATCATGATCCATGTGATCAAATTGGTCCTATATTGTGATGATACCAATCTCAAGACGCTCTGACTCCTACCTGTTTTCCATCAGGTGGACAGTCGTCTCACGTGCATGTTGGTGACATGTACCAGAGAACAAAGAACCCGCTGCTATTTTTGGATTGTGAGGATGAGGCTCGCTTTCACATGACAATACGCGCATTCAGGCGTATACAGATGCATTGTGACAGTATTCAAAGCCACACCTTGCTGAAATCCTGTCTGTTGTTCTGATTTGTCTTTCTTTATGACATTTCCTATGCTCTCTTTTTCTGTAAATGTTTATGTTACTGTGCTGAAAGTAATCATCCATACTTTCCTTATGGTCTGTTTAAGATGTTCATTGCTCAAACGAGCAATTGGCATTAAATAGCAGACAAGCTTACTCCTGGTTCATAGTGACGTTTTTCTTCATACTACATTTGTGTGGTTTCCAAGTTCATTCTCATCTACAGTAAGTAATTTTTTAATCAATTTCCAACAAACCATGTGAATACTTTCATCTAGAGGGACAAATATCATTCTAAAAAGTTAAAGTGCTAGCGACCATTTAGGGTCCTTGCGAGAGCCACACTGAAAGTTTTGAAAACGAATGCAAAATATTTTAAAAATTTAGATATGAGAATTGCATTTTTTTCAGTTAATCTCCATTGCATTCTATACAACGTCTCATCCTTTGAAACCATCCTCTTTGGAGAAAGTCCAAATGCATTCTTCATAAGCAACTACTGCAGTTTTAGATGATTCAAATCGATGACCTCGAATTGTTTCTTTTATTTTGGGGAATATAAAAAAGGAAAATGGGGCCAGATCTGGACTGTATGGGAGATGGGACAAGTATTTGATTCCTGACTCCTGTAGAAGTTGAGTTGGTTTCTCGTGTAATGTGGGCAGAGGGATTGTCATGGTGCAGTGAAATTCCACGCAGACCAGTCTTAGGACGCCCCTGAGAGGAACAAATATATGATCAATGATGATGATCCTGTTACCAGTTAGGTATATTGCCATTGCAAACAAAACGCGTAGGTATCCTCAATTTTCTATTGCTTGTGCAGTTTTCTACATTTACACTTAATTTTTCTATTGCATGTTTAACCTCTGCCAGATCGAAGTGTATCTAAAGCCCTACGTAACGTAGTTGAAATAAGTGAGCGTTTATTTCAATAGTTAACATAGGGCCGAACTGTTGTACAAACATTTAACTTCAGTCTCAACCTTTTGCTTCTGTAACAAAGTATGCGCTTCCTGATTGCATTTTATACAGATACTGTGAGTAACAAGTATTGTATAGAAAAAAATAGTACTTCACATCATTAATTGTGAAATCTCTATTGAAGCATAACAATTCACATTTGTCAGGTATTAAGAGCTGATATTCTTTGCTGAGAAGCAGGACTATTTAATGCATGTATTGTTTTGAATCTCCTGTATCCCATACAAGTGATGACCACTTGATCACATCAGGTATTATTTCACAGGCGTATGTGCTGTTTGACGGTGGCGCACTCATTGATTAAACAGTTTCCACCATCGCGCGTTGAGTCATCCATGTTTGCCTCTCACGAGCGATACCAAACCTTGTTTCTAATGTGATAATGACGTTACCTTGTCGATTTACCTCATCCCCTTCGTTTTGTCCATGAAGTATTTCCCCTTCACTGTTTGGGCAAACAAGCATTAGAGAGGTTTGTTTTTGAGTCCCATGAATGCGTCATAGCTGGGCGAAAAGCAGGTGGAGGCAAACCCCCGGATGATCGTTGGACAGAAATGTACACTATTGCTCATCATGATAACAGATAATGTCATTCACTTTCCCCAGAATGAGTGTTCATGTTGATTAAGATCTACACAGGAAGAGTGAGGTAGTCCATACATCCGACAAAGTAAATGATACTTTTTATTCTTGGCAAATGACCCACCCCTTAACCGTAAGACAACTAATAAATTGCTTGTAATACCACATTTTGATTACTGACGTCCTATAATCGGCAGACCAACAAACTGCGTGTACATAATGCTTGGCATTAAGATATGTATAACTCTCCCAAATCTGGCCATATAAACATCCCTACATGCACTTTCATGCCTTTAATTGGATAAATGAATCTTCTACTGTATTCCTCATATCATCTCTCGGATTTGTTTACTTGTCACCTCGAATACTCTACGGCATACTACTATCAATGTTTCTTCACATACATTATAATCATTCAGCGTATCACTTCTCTAAAACTGGGATTCTCTCTCTCTCTCTCTCTCTCTCTCTCTCTCTCTCTCTCTCTCTTTCTCTCTCTCTCTCCGAAGATAGTGGCAGATTGTAACAGAATTTAGGTGTAATTAAACTGTTACTTCAGTAAAAATTATCCTTGTAATCTTTGTTTTCTTTTCACTTTTGCTTTCTCTACCTCTCACATATAATTGGCAGAGAAGTTTCCACCCTAAAAGCGTACCTATAGTTGAGATTTGACTGGGATACACGTTTTGGGATTCTCTACATAAAAACGCATTTTTAGAAAGAAGTCCGTGTTGTGTGCTTGTGAACAGCATAACTCAAAAACGAAAAGTCATAGCAAATATGGCATTTAAGTTCAGTATCTTCCAAGGGTCCGGCATGAAGATTTTAAAAAAAGATACCCAACCCCAAACTGCCCTTTACATGGAAAATTTTTCGAAAATTTTGACTTTCTCAAAAATGGCTCTAACGATTTTGATTAAACTGCCTATGGTTGATGTATTTCCACGACAAACGAAAAACATATCTTGAATTTTCTGGGAATGGCCTCTGAAGTGCTGTTCATTCTGGATGACTTTTGAATAACTAGTAAACCGTAAGAGATAGACAAAACCTATACTGCACAAAAAATGTAGATCTTGTCAAACTAAAAACTATGTCAAATCCTTTAGGCGGAATTAAGCAATTCTGAGGTATATGATATCGCCTTGCATTTTTCAATACTTATACTTTTCTCAAACAGAAAATCGTTATTAGTCTTTTTTCCTGGTTATATAAAGTGAATGGAATGTCAAAGGCATCACATAGCAACCAGGTACTAACAGATTGGAATGCCGCTTAAGCAGAAGTAAAGCAGAAGAATAAGGGTCAATCCACGTCAAATCGAACACCCGTAAAACACGACTTTTTCGTAGGAGGTTCAAAATTTTTTTATGAGTAATAGGCATAAAATAAGGAGACCCGTATTTTTTTATTTCCGTATTTTTAAATTAATTGCTTAGTTATGGCTATTAGAAACTAAGCAATTTCTGCGCGCACCGTAATATAAAATCACTTGTTACTTTAAGTTCATATAGAGTTGAGAGTTGGGGTTTGGCGCACTGGAAAGGTTAAATATAACACTTTTAACAACTTTCGATCAATCATTATTACACATAAATTTTGGACTGTTTTTTATGGTATATTTTGTAAAACCAAAAATAGAATTTAAATCGATGTGTTAAAAATCTAAAAAACATACACACGTATTCCCTGACATTTTATCTATAAAATAAGATGTTGAAAACTATGGAGCTTGCATTAGTGCATTTGCTGCAATTTTTTTTCTGGAGGCCTGCAAGCGCACACGGACGAGTAACAAGCCAGGTGACTGCAGACAGCCTGCGAATTGCCGCGTCAGCTATGCTAGTCAGATAACTTCTTCTTACTAAGGCAGTACAGTCCATGCAGAAAAATGTCTCCACGATGTACCTTCTTTCTGATACTCCTGTGGCATCTGATACGTGCTTTTGAACTTTTGAATTTTGTTGAAAAAATCTTCTGATGTAAACAGTTCTTTGCTTTTAGCTTCTTCCTTCATGTACGTCCATACATTTGAAATAATTTCTCTACTCTGACTGTCTAATGTTTTGGTCCCTAATTTAGAACTTAACAGGTGGCATAATTGATTTACGCTATGATCAATGTCTCACAAATTCACTATATTCACTCTCTATCGCAAAGATCTATGTCTTCAACTGCACGCTGCACTAAAAAGCACCTTTGAATTAGCAAGACATGCAATGCAGATATCACTACCTTCCCCCTCCCTCCCCCTGGGCATGGTTTAATTCGCAGAATTATACAATATGAGCTGATGAAAGAGACAAAAGCTATGGATTCGCCAACAGGACTTCCAGTCAAGGTCAGGGGCCAAGAACGACGGGTCCAGCTGTGCTTTAAAAGTACACTCCTTCATTCCTTTGTCAAAAACTGAAGCTTTAGTGAACCAATTTTCTTTCGAAGAAGGAGGTAAAGCTGTGTGTTGTATGGAAACATTAGCTTAAAATGCATATTTTAAAAACATTTTGAAGATGCTAATAGTGCACATGTAATAGTGTCAGCTAGAAGTGTTCTCCTTACTGTACTGTTGTAACATTCATGGAACCTCAAGCAGTGTTCAGTTGCCGCAATGGAAGGTGGCAATTGTGTGAGGTTACTGTAGCCGCCACCGCTGCCACGCGAATTCGATGCCCTGATTTGCAAAGTTAATTACAACTGAACTATTAGAGACTCCATTCTGATTTTTTCTGAGAATATTGAATAAACTTCATTGTATTTTTATTTTTTTTTCCAGATTTTTAAATAGTTGAGTTTATGTTATTATCTAACTTTAAAACCTTAATCGTATAAAATATAATATTAATAATAATTAATAAAATTTTCTAATAAATACCTCACGAAATACTGCAATTTATCTTTAATTTGAGCCAAAGATCAAGTAATTTGCTTCATTACAATCGGAGGTATGATTGATCGAAGAGTGAGGAGTCCGCGATTTTTGGGACATTTCAAAAATTAATATCTGCCAAAATAAATTTTTTATACAAAACGAAGAAATACAGGTCAAATAGATTTTGTTCCAAAACACCAAAAAAAAAAAAAAAAAAAAAAAAAATCAAGAAAATCTGAGAGATCAAGGTCATTTTTTTTGCCATATTTTGTTCGATTTGACGTGGAATGACTCATAAGCGCTTCTAGGAATAATTCGTACAAGAGTGAGTGGAAAAAGTCATGTGAGTACACAATCAGTTTTTTATATTCCTGATATATTTTGGGTTTTATTTTTGTAGCTTGAGCTAGTCTTACTGTATTTTCCATGCCGAGTGATTTCATTTGGTCTCGTGAAAGAGAGGACCTTATGTTAATGGTCGTAACCCCTGACAAGACTAGAAATTAAACATTAAATTATTTTAGTGTTTAATGACGCTGTCAATTGCCAGGATCACATCAGCCGGTGTGCCGGAATTGCGTCCCGCAGGAGTTCTTTTACATGCCAGTAAATCTACTGAAATGGAGCTGTCGTTTTTAAGCACACTTTAAAACCGGTCTGCGTCAGATTTGAACCCGCGACCTTGGGATCAGTGTCTAACCCACTGAGCCACCCAGACCGACGGCAAGACTGGAAGAAATTATCCTCCGGCTTATTAGAAAGTCTCTCTGATTCTTCCATCAGAATGTAAGAATGTCCACAGCCAGTTTCTGTTCTACATTTTTAAGCTCTGGATCTGAATAAGAGAACGCTCCATAGTCCAATAGTTATTAGGGCAACAGGGATCTGCGACTTGCTTGCACGAAGACTAAACAGATCCACCTCAGAATAATTAATGCAGTAGGATCGCAAATGTCAGTGGAGACTCGTTCGTTGTTGAAATATGGCAGGTCTTGAATATGCTTCTAACTGATAACAGAAAATATTACGATTGCAACTTAATGTTCAATATAATTATAGCTTTCATAGTTTCATAGTAAATATTGCTTTTATTTGATCGCTCCACGTCTATTTATGAACAGTTTATTTCTTCATATATTACAGTATAGGTATTTAAAAATATGATATACTTACCATACTTGGAGCTATTTGATATTATAGGACCGGAAATGCACGGTTTGGGCGCTGGACAGGAGTTCCTATTTGAAAACCGATCAGTTTACCGTCCTGCACAACATACTAAGAGTTTTCGTTTTTTTTCTTTGGTACACCATGTCTAGGTATATACAGATAACTGAACTGGTAATCGGAAGACAGTCACAGCTAGGTTAAATAGTAGGAATTTTATTGCCAAAATAGTTACTCGTAGTGTATAATCTGACTGATTACGACACGAGCATATCTTGAGCACGTGTCGCTTGCTCGCATGCTAATTTTTACGAGCGTCACAATGAAAAGATAAAACGTTGTATGTAACACATTATACACGTTGTATGTAACACGTGTATAATGTGTTACATACAACGTTTTATGCAATTTTATTTTACCTATTAAAATACATAAACATAACTAATAAATTTGCTAAATGTAAAATTATAATGTATCAGAGATCAGAAAGTATGACGTAATATGGTTGCTAAGCAGGTGTTATTTAATTTATTTCAACACTTATAGAGGAAAATGGAAGGTATGATAAAACTATTGAAAATATGTATTGTATTCCGCTTGACATTTTGAACGGAGCCAAGAGTGCTAGAGTTGATTAATTCCTAAAAAAATCAAAACATGCTTACGAAAAAGAATATCAAAAGTTTTGTGGATGGAGAAACGAAAAATGCGTTAGTTTGCGAGTGTGACGATTTCAGATTTTCTTACAGGCACACATTGGAGAAAATTATGTTGTAGTGGTGATGAAATCATTGCTGCGTTGTTGCTATGGTAATTAAAGCTTGATTATTTAGCACTGACCCTGTAGAAACGCAAAGGAGGAGAAGGTAGTCTAAGGTGGGGGAGAAAGACTGGCAGTATTCTCCTTACCTGCTTTTGTTACCCGCATTGTGAACATACGCTACTCGGCTACTACCGACCCAAAACCCCTCCCAGAAGATAGTGGACTAGTCCAGCTACTGTGCATACAGCTAAGCAGCTTCAGGTGGAAAAAATCATACTTTACGTGTTTCATTTTCTGGCACTGATGCCAGAAAGAGGTTAATTTCGAACGATTTATGTCGTCATAATAAGCCGTTTTAATACTAGAATCGAATAAAGAACATATTTTGTACCATATTAAATTCTTGTCCCGTGTATAACATTAATTTAATTTTGCAGTCAATTGTGTGCTTAAGGAATAAAATAATACGTTTGTCATATATTTACTACAAATTGGAAACTTGCACAAAAAAACTTAACATTCTATAAATTAAAATAAAAGATTTACAATTTCATCTTGTCATAACAACAATGAAAATTGTCATCCTCATGGTTGATTCAGTAAAGACTTAAAAGTCCTTTTTTGTCTTCATTTCGCCTTCAGAGAGAACTTCAGTATTCCTTTTCCATTGTGGTTTTATTCGAAAATATGTTTTCTCTATATATTATTTCTCTTTGTAATTTCCTTCAGTATATCATTCATGCAACACACTTTAAGTGATTTCGAGTGTATTCATTTCATATTTTGTCCAGTTTTTTTTTCAACTCTCTCTACCACGTGCATAGTAGGTAGAGCAGATATTGCATTCCACTCAAAAATTTGATAGAGGTTCCACTGGAGTACACGTTTTGAGCTCCTCCGAATTAAAAATAGATATTTTTACAAAAAAAGGTCCACAAGCGTGGTGTTTGTGTGTGTGCGTGCGTGCGCGCGTGTGTGTGTTTGTGTGTGCGCGCGTGAACAGCATAACTCAGAAAGGAAAAGTCGTTAAAATAATATTGAACTTGGTATTTAAGTTCAGTGTCTTCCAAGGGTGCGGCACGAAACTTTTCAAGAGAATCCCCTTCCATACTACTTTTTACATGGGAGACTTCTCGAACATTTTGAATTTATTAAAAATGGTTCTTATGGTTTTAATTAAAATGCTAGGATATGTTTAATTTATTTTCACAACAAATGAAATGTATTTAATCTTAAATTTTCTGGAAATTGCCTCTCGTATCCTCTTTATTCTGGATGACTTGCGTAACTCATCCTCCCGACATCGCGGGAGGTCTCCGAGTACAGTCCCACATGTGGGAATGTGTAAGCCCGCAAGAGGAGGGGAGCCAGTTGTACGAGCCGCCACTGGAGAGTTTAAATTTGTAACTGTTAGGGACCCTGCCGTCTACTGTCGTTTCTCCTCAGGTCAAGTCACCCTTAGTATCTTTTCACCTCACCCCACCCTCTCTCCCGGGGGTGCATGAAAGATTCATAGGTCGAAATGGTAAATCCCCCCTCCGAACCTTGTCATACAAGACTTAAAGAGTCATTCATATTGTGCCAATAAGAAAATATTTAATAAAGCCATTTCGGCAAAGGTTTGCTTCGATTGACATGAAGTACATAGAGGACTAAGCGTTTGTAAGAATGGTTTGTTCAAGAGTGAGTAGAAAAAGTCAAGTGAGGGCACACATACAATGTTTTAACATTTTTTGTCACACACGCGCGCGCACACACACACACACACACACACACACACACACACATACACACACACATAAACACAAACACTCATGTGCATGCTTCCAGATACTGTGGATGATAGGTAAGGGTTCCAATGAAAGAAAAATTCCCCCGCCCAGTGGGGTACCTCCGAATTGTTGTCCAGTTTTGTGCAACCTTAACCTACAGGTCTTACAGTGGGGGTCTTTGGAATTCTTTATTCTTTTGAGATCGGTTTTTGCCTGTATATTTCGTCGTCAGTTGGGTTATAAGCACGTAACTTTTGAGGTGTGAAATTAAAACAACTGACGACTCATTTGTGTCGCAGTGGTCACGGTGATGAAGCGCTGGCTGGTTGGCGATTGAAGTCTGGCACGGAAAACCCCCCTTGAGTAATCCTGCATTCGCTTTCTCCAGCACTCTCACAGAAAGAATGTGCGGGCCCACACACGCTGCCTTGCATCATGGTCTGTTTTTGTCATGTTACTGGCGAAATAATACAAGAAGGTACATTCAGCCTTGACTAGCTATAATTCATCTCCGAAACATGGGAACTAGCATTCCCTTCCTATGAGCAATTAAACACAGCGATTTTTATAGAGCAACGAATGCCTTTCTCTATCTATTAAAACACATTATCTGTCATGTCCTTAGAGTCTTAGACAAAGGGCCTTGTGCCTTAACGCCTTGATTATGTATTATTATTATTATTATTATTATTATTATTATTATTATTATTATTATTATTATTATTATTATTATTATTATTATTATTATTATTATTATTATTATTGTTATTATTATTATTATTATTATTATTATTATTATTATTATTATTATTATTATTATTATTATTATTATTATTATTATTATTATTATTACTATGCAATAAATACTTAAGTTTGAGTTATGGTTAAAGAATATCCCTGGGTAGGAAAGATCAAATGAAAATCTCTTACACGATTAATTGACTATTACGTTATTCCATCAGGCTTTTCTTTTCATTTTTCTTTCTTTCTTTTTATTTGTTTATTTTCTCTCTTTTTGACGTCCTTTTCCAGGCAACTGGCGGTTGACCGGTAATAAAATAACTCCCGCTGCACACGCCTGCGGCTTTACGCATATTTGTCACCTTTTGAACACTTTGTTTTGAGTGCAACTGGTGCTTATAAATTGTTACACTGTGACTTTTTGTTTTTGTTTATGTTTGTTCTGCACATCTGGTTCTACACATCTTCATACGACCAGGTTTTGTAATGCAATTTATAGGTATGTAAAAACAGTTTTGCAGGGAAATTAGACGGCGATTTTAAGAACATTTTCAGGAATGCCTTTTCCATGTAGAGATACCGTACGAAGATATTCCGTAAATTTATAACTAGAGGACCAACTGTCGATAAAAAGAAGCACAGGAGAGCGTGTGTTTATTGGTGAGATAAGAAAAACTAACGAAATCGAGAACAAATTCTCATATATTAAAATGACTGAAAGAAAGTGCAAGACGAAAAACACTATATTTCAGAAGATGCTCTGGTGCGCTTTCTAATTAGATAGCAGCAAGAATGTGCATTTAACCGGAAGTTAACACTATGACTGCCGACCAGCCAACTTCCGTGAAAAGGGCGACAGCATCCAGAAAGGCACAACACTCTCCTTCTTTGATACAACCTCCTTATATCTTCTGGAATTCTTGAAAAGGGACTAACTCCCCATGCAAATTAGAAAATTATCGAGTATCTTTCAGAGAGTAAGCAATTTCATATAATTCTGTTTAGTAATCAAGTCGACTAGAGTTAAACTTTTGAACTATTAGAATCCCAGGGTCAGCACTTACTGAATGTTTATGTGTAGATAGGAAAGAAGAATAGGAATCAATTAAGAGATTAGTGACGTGTGATATTTCAGGCTGCGAAGCAATGGTAACAGAACTGTTCTTATTTCCTAGTATTGCGTACACTTACATTCCCATACCTCAGCATTCATTAATCCATGCATAATCACTTCTTTAAACGTCTCGACTGCTTTTAATTTCCAAGTACACTACAAGTGACTTTTACTAAACGAGTATCTTGTATGTTCTACATTAGTATAAAATCGTTTAAATCAATTGGACTTACTATAAACGAATCCTTCTAAAATGAACATATTATAACGCTAATAGCACATCCTACAAAACGGTTGAATAGACTTTCGATTGCTCAGCATTATCATAGTCATGATTCAACATCGAAACCATGCTGAAATTTCTGTTCGTGGCACTCTGAAGTTCTTAAAGCCAGTTTTGAGGCTTGCGTTTATTACTTTCTCTACTACGTTTGGTAAAGTAGAGAAGTATTGTATTCCACCCAAAAATTCAATGCCGAGATTTCACCGGAAATATATGTTTTGAGGCCCCCTGAATCCAGAAGAAGCATTTTTAGAAAACGGTCCGTGTGTGCGCTCGTGTGTGTTTGTCTGTGTGTGTCTGTGGACAGCATAACTCAGAAACGAAAAGTCGGTTAAAAACTAAAGTTAGTATTTAAGGTAAATGTCTTTCAGGGATGTGACACGAAGATTTTGAAGAAAATTCCTCCACCCTAAACTACCCCTTACATGGAAAAATTTTCGAAAATTTTGATTTTCTTGAAAATGGCTCTAAGGATTTTGATTAAAATGCCATATGTTTGATATATTTTTATGACAAATGAAATGTAGATCTTGAATTTTCTGGCTATAGCCCACGTAGTCTCATTTACTCTGGATGACTTTCGCATAACTGGTAAACCGTAAGAGATAGACCAAATCTTATTATATAAAAAAATGTACATATATATTTAGTACTTCTGTCTAATGGAACATGGCTATTCATTTTTTATATGTTAATCGTGCAAAGAGAACGGAATTAGAAAGCTTTAAAAGATTTCTCTATCTCTCAAAGCCTTCTGTATTCCCATATTCCCTTTGCACCTACAAGGAAATAAGCAATAAGATAGTTTGTGCAAACGTTTATCTCAGCTAACACAAAGAAGATATAGGAATAAGAGTTTGTAAGAATGGTTAGTACAAGAGTAAAGAAAGTCATGTGAGTGCAACACATCAGATTTTTTTTGTATGGCCAAATTACAAAAATAATTTAATAAAAACTGTGCACATGCTGTAACACTCCTATTTATAAGAGATTCTAGGAGTGAGCTTCCTATGCTTAGAACGCCATGCTTGCTAACTAATTTTTACTTCGCATTCTTTTAAATTAATGCGTGTCATTAAACGAGAATAAAATATCGCCATAAATTATTATATACTTATATTTGTGGATAAAGCATAACGTGACTCATGACGAATCACGAACTTTTGAAAGATATCATTAATTTAAGGATTCTTCAATACTAATGGAGAGCCCTCTTCGAGGCACAACAGCTTGTACATAGGAACCTTTCTGTTAATTGCTTAGACCAGGGTTGGGCAGAGTTAGGGACTCCGTACTTGCACGGTTTACTGCATAAACAGTGTACGGAAACTGGTTTATTCAAGCATCGCTACTGTATGTTTCAAAAGAAAATGTTTGAATTATATTTCCATCGCATGTCTCGATCACATCTCAGGTCTAATCAAGTCACGCTATAATGAAGGGGGGTTGACGTTATCAATAGCCAGTTTACAATCAAAACACAAGGCACAAATATGCAACTCCATTATTTTGAGGCAATCTAAATCGCGGAACCTTGGTGTAAATTTCTCTAACAAACCAAACAGAATACATACGTGCATTTTTAATTTTTCATTGCTCAACAAATATTATTATTTACGCTTATATAAAGACCGGAAATGATAGGTATATTTCGTCAATTTTCATTAAACGTACCCATAGCAAAAATTTATTCTTAAAATCTGCTACTGTAAATGTAAATTGTGTAATACAATTGTGTAACACAAATGACCACTTTCCCACAAAGTATTAAAGTGCGGCTTAGCATCACTCGTAGCAGCAATCCCTGGCTGCGAGCATACTCGTACTACAGCACACGTACGCGGATGTCACCGTGCACACTCATATGCCCATCTGTGACTTGAGACCACTCCTATGTGCTGGAATCCTAGTGCTTCCTTAAGGACATTTGTTGTTGTTACTCAACATGGAAGTGGCGATGTTAGCTCCATAACCATTATGCTGACCTCTTACTGCTAGAGGAACCCATGTTGTTAATTGCTTACCGCCGAACTTCGGAAAATATGTTTATCTTAAAGTAAACCGTTGAAGGCTTTTTTTCTATTTGTTTCTGCGGTTGACCTATCAGACTTTTTACTTTCTCTACTACGTACAGCAAAGCAGAGGAAGTATTGTATTCCACCAAAAAATTGGATATCGAGATTTCACCGGAAATATATGCGTTTAGGCCCGATGAACAAATAAAAAAAAATAAAAAACAAAAAAAAAAAAAAAAAAAAACCAACAACAAAAAAAAAAAGCATTCTTAGAAAAAGGTCCGTGTGTGTGTCTGTGTCTGTCTGTGTGTCTGTGGACAGCGTAACTCAAAAACGTAAAAACCAAAGTTGGTATTTAAGTTTAATGTCTTTCAAGGATGCGACACGAAGACTTTGAAGAAAATTGCTCCACCCTAAACTATCCTTACGTGGAAAATTTTGATTTTCTTGAAAATGGCTCTAACGATTTTGATTGAAATGCCATATGTTTGAGATATTTTTTATGATAAATGAAATGTATATCTTGAATTTTCTGGCTATAGCCCATGAAGTCCTATTTACTCTGGATGAATTTTGCATAACTGGTAAACCGCAAGAGATACACCAAATCTTACTATACAAACATGTAGATCTTGCTAAAACACACAATTTACGTCCAGATATTTTTTGTAGAGTGAACCATTTCGGAGATATTCCTCGTTATCTGTGTAAGTTTAGAGAACTTGTACTTCTGTAAAATGGAACATCGCTTTTCATTTTTGTATATGTTAACCGTGCAAAGAGAACGAAATTTGAAAGCTTTAAAAGATTTGACTATCGCTCAAATCCTACTCTATTCCCATATTCCGTTGCACGTGCAAGAAAACGACGAATAAGATAATTTCTGCAAATGTTTATCTCAACTAACACGAAGAAGGTACAGGAATAAGAATTTGTAAGAATGGTTAGTGCAAGAGTAGAGAATTTTTTTTTTCTTTTTCTTTTTTTTTTTTTTTTTTTCCCCTTCCCTGTTAACGACGCTGTCAACTGTCAGAATCATATAAGCGCCGCAAGTGTACAGGAATGCGTTCTTTTGCATGCCAGTAAATATTTTGTCATGAAGCTGTCGTTTTTATGCATACTTAAAAACCATCGATCTGGACCGGGGTGGACCCCTGGTCTTGGAATCAGCAGGCCAGCGCCTAACCAACTGAGCCACCCAGACAATATCTTGTTGTCCAAACGCTGACTACAAGTGAGCATTCTTGACGGTGATAGTCTGCCAACCCACCAACCGGCCTCAAGCTCACATGCGCAGAGTAGAACAGGTGATCATTTCCACCATTATGAGATGCGATTAGCATAACGCTTCTTCCGATTGGAGGGTTAATTTTACTGGCTCAACAAATCGCTATCTTCACAGTTCCTAACATTCCTCACACGTTGAGCGAGCACTAGTCCTATGCATCTGCACCCCCATGAACAGGTTCGAATCCAGGCACAGTACAAGGCAGAGAACCGGAGCACTACGCTCCAAACTACTATATTATGGTGCAAAATACCGTGAGCGACACCAGCACAGTCTGAACATCCAGGTTTAGAACTTTTAAGTCAAACTAACTAATGGCAACCGTGGCTTAAGAAGGTCCATCCTACACGCTTGAAATGGAAGAAGGAAGACAAAAGATTGTAATCGATTACTCGAGACGTTTAGTTGACAACCTTGAGCCCTCTATTGTGACATACGGCTGCTTCTTCCTTCTATCTGTTCTTCAACAAAAACACCAGCCGGATATTGAAGCGACCTTGCCGGCGGACGCTGTTTTGTCTCATTGTTTACTCTCTTACATGGCACACTAATGAACTACTGTTGGACGTCATTTGCACCTCCACAAAGGTGAAGATGCTTTTCATACAGCACTAAGAAAAACAATACAAACTAACAGAATGTGGCATTGCTGCAAAACGTTATGGTTCTTTTGAAGTACAGGCACCATTTCGACTGATAAGATAATTTAGGGTAAGGGTAGACAGTACTCGTAGATGTACGTACTATTGAACGTGACCACTTTCGATCTGTTACACTCTCCCCAACATATTTACTCTCTAAATCTCTGCATATTAGTTTTCTTGTAGAGACCGCTTCGGTGCATATAGATGCATGAACTGTTTATTAAACTGCTGATTCTTTCAGCTGCAAGCAGTTCTGTAGTTCTGTCTTTTTAAGTATTTAATCATTAACTTAGAGTCCCTTTGTTATTTAATTAACATAGTATTCGTTGTATTTTCTAAACATCCACTCCATATGTCTCAAAATTGGTCTAAATTTGGATTTATGCCCAATTATATTCTTATTTGGCGAAATCATCTGCTCTGCACACATACCAGCATTTTCTGGCACACTCATCATTTCAGCTAACTTGTGCTCAGTCAGTGTCATTCACAGTATTCCTAAACTATTTTCATTTAAATTCAAATACCTAAAGAGCTTTAATAGCTGCTCGGTTTTCTTGGAAGTATATAATAAAATGTGATAGTTGATATAATATTTGCTTTTGTTTCCCATCTGCGGGTCAAAATGATAAATTTTTCAGTTTGAGGCACAATAGTATGTTGGTAGAGGTTGTAGAAAGATTTTGACACGGTCATAGAGGCCTAATTCAGTTCCGTAATCAATTATAAATCCATGCTTTTGGATATGTCTATTTAGATTCACGGCAGATCGTAGAATTGTTTTTCTGTCCCCATTCTCTGCGCTCTGGATAGACATAGTGAAAGTAGTTTCACTGATTTTTCTCCTTCCTGCTGTGTGAGAGGTCCCGGATTCAATTCCTGCATGGGCTTGAGACATTTTTCCTTAAACAAGAAAGTTTCTCGGTATGCGCAGTCTGGTGTGTGAATTTGAGTGTTCTTTGAGTGTGTGTGTGTGTGTGTGTGTGTGTGTGTGTGTGTGTGTGTGTGTGTGTGTGTTTATGCATACGTGTGTTTTTTATCGGCTATTTAATAACCAGTCCGCCCATATATCAAGAGTTCGGAATCGCCACTAGGCAAAAAAGTAGCACACGTGGCAAGCTACAAAATTATGACAAGTTAATCAGAACAACTGTATGACGCTAATAGGTGCAGCAAGGGTGTACAACTAGCAGAGAGAGAGAGAGAGAGAGAGAGAGAGGGGGGGGGAATGTACACTACCGCTCATTAATTTCAATAAATGGATTGTAATCAGAATTAAAAGGAAGGCGAATGAAACTAGTTGTCTTATTTCACGATGATGATGATGATGATGATGATGATGATGATGATGATGACGATGACGACGATGACGATGACGATGACGACGACGACGATGATGATGATGAGTGAGTAGGGTTTAATTTAATTGGGATCGTAGTCCTGCTGTAAGGCCAAACCACTCCCTATTAAACGAGTCCCACATGGTGTGATATGACATTGGGTACCGATTTTGTTCCAGTTTTTCTTAAGTTTTTGCAAGATATCACTGAAGTGTCCTCAATCCATCAAGCAATCTCCTTCATGCTGAACACTTGCCTTGATACATTGGGAAATCATATGCTCCACTGCACAGCGACGAAGCGATATCCGACTATTGGAACCAAACAACTGGAAGTGACTTTCATCTGTAAACAGGACCTTTTTCACTCTTCATATGCCCAATTCCTGTGTTGTTTTGCCAAGCAGGGCCTTTCTTTTTGTCAGTAGGATGTAAGAATGGTTTCTTAACTGCCACACGTCCGTTTAGGCTTAGGCGTCGCTTAATAGTTGAAACCGACATTTGTATACCGCTTGTTTCCATCAATTCGGATTGAAATTCAGTCCCTCTTTTGATTTTGTTTCGATTAATTATGAGTGTGATGTACTTACCTGTTTGAACTGAGGTCTTTCTGAGCTGCCCAAGATTTGAACGATCCTTTAAAAGACCAATAGGTATCTGCACATCTGGAAACTGTGTATTTCACACCAAGAGATACTTGTTGCAGCTGAACTATTTGAGCTGTGTTGTGCCCTGTCTGTTGTTGTGCTATAATAGCAGACATTTTTTCACTTATATTTCTTTCCTTGGGGCCATTTTAATGCGGTTGTTACTCAGTGTTTGCACTGTGACTTCAAGCAACCGCTGGGCAAGTAACTGCCTGTTGCGATCCGGAGCAGCTTCAAAGGATTGTACTCGGGCTGTATGCATATGCTCATCCCTAATGCCATCTCCGATCTGACATTAGCGTGTGTCCAGATATCAACATTACGCCGCAGTGTAATTCTTGGTACGAGTGAAAATGGTCCGTTACTACAAGTATATTATTGCTTTTTTGATAGGTACATTCGAATAATGAACGGTGTGAATAAGCACTATTTAAACATTAGCTTAAATGTTTTAGCCATATTTACTGTTATGTGGTATTCGGTACTTCGCCGATTGTGTTGTTTCCTGCAGTGAAACGACGTTCTGGAATCTATCGTCTCAGAACGGTACGCGCACGTGCAGTCATTATGGGGTAATATTCACATCCTAATAGTGTAAAGAAACATAAAACGGCAGACCTCTAAAAGTGGTGACAAGGAAATTCTATTAAATGCATTTAACTTCTTTCAACGTTAAGGTTGTGAAAGACGTGACTAAATTGACATTCCAAAGCAACTGGCGCATCTGTGACCACTGTTGAAATGAAACAAACAAGAACTGTAAAAACCCCAGAATAGAAACGCGAAAGATCATTTAATGTTTTAGGGCAAGTGGTTGATTTTGTTAAAAGTGCTTTCTTTAGTGAACAGTGACCTAGGTCTTCTAGGTTGGTTATAAATCTGGACTCTTCCACAGTTAATCCTGAGCCGGGCGTTGCGCCTCTATCTGACGAGTCAGATTAACGTAAGTTTTTACCCATAAAATTATATTTCATGAATTTTCTTCGCCCATTTTCTAAATCAGTTAGTTTAGTTTATTTAGTATGAGTTGAATGCAGGTCATTTCTAACCCCACACTATGCAGTGAAGGATCGCGGTTACGATGTAGACAGCTGAGTACAGAGAACGTAAACACGTGTTTGTTGGCGAAGTGATACAATTAGCAATGTTTGTGTGACGACCCACTCTAAGCCCTGAGGGAATTTTTTTAATACAAGGTCATACATCTGTTAATTAGTGCAGTGACAAAAGGAACTTTTTGCTTGTTTTACTCTTTGGTTTCTAATTTCGAAAATATGCAACTTTTTGCTTTTACTCATTTATTTTCTAATAATACCATTTTTATGCAAAATAAAACAACTAGTTTCATTCACCTTCCTTTTAATTATAATTAGCATGCATTTATTGAAACTAATGAGGGCAGTATGGATATATGTATAACAGTAACATCTCTTCTTCTGTATCTGATTATCCACCCCTTATGGAGGACTCACACCCCCCTAGGACTTACAAGCCTATGCCTAGGGTCAGATGCCTGTCGGGGAGCAGACGAACCTATGGACTGGACAGAGTGAAGACCTGGAAGCGGGTGGTCAGTACAGCACCAGGCGTGATAGTGAGGAAGAGGATATGAGATACAGGCGAAATCGATCAATGGAAAGGTGATGGTAGAATGAGTGACAGGGGAAACCGGAGAAAATCCACCCAGACACCGCTTCGTCCACCATAAATACCACATGTGGGTCCCTGGGATCGAACCCGGGGCACCTAGATGATATGCGGACGGTCTAACAGCTCGGCCACGGTGCCACCTTGTAACAAAAAAGAGCGTTTCAGTGTATCTTATTAAGTGTTTGGTTCTGTATTACTAATTTGTCACCTTATTTACCTTGGCTTCTAATCTTAGAAGACGGATATATTATGCAATTTTTTGTGGAAGCTACTAAATATTATTGAAAGTATAATAGTGTATAACATTTCCCCCGTTATATCCAGTAACTTCTGATGGAAGTTCCAACAATATCCTTGAGCAGTAAATTACTGTTTTACCTCTGGTTTCCCCACGTCCTTGGTACGTGACATAGCTAAAGTCATAAACGTTTAAATTCCCAAGCCGAGGCCAGTAATTTTAAACACTTTCGTGAGGCAATTCAGAGGCAAATAACAAAAAGTATTTGGCGTGATGGCGCAGCTGGATAAATGAAAACAATTGCATGAGATGGACAGGATGCTGTGTAAGGTCAATGTCATTTTGTTACCGGATATCCTGCATGAATTGTGTTCAGATGCACCTATCGTTTATTGCCAGGAATTGAGCTTATGGTCATGTTTCGTGCATAATGGTTCATTCGTTACGGGCAGTGCTGCTGGGCGCATCGAGAAATGAGGTAAGAGATATTTTTTTCATGAGAAACAGTGCTTGTCGGATAGTCATAGCATGTAGACGTGCCCAGTGGGTTACCATCGCTTACCGCAAGGTCTCTTTTGCACTAAATTAGATTCTTTAAAGAAGTGAAAAGTTTTCACTTGAATTAGCTTAGCTAGCTTTATTTCTGCAGATCACGAATATCAGGAACTTCTAAGCTATGAGTTCGAACTTCAGTCTATCAATTTAGACTCTGCCCTCCTTCTTTTCTTCCAAGGGTTCTCCGAAGATGAAAATTATGTAATTCTCTAGTTACTAGGGACACATGTCACAATGACATACACTCAAAAAGATCACAAATAGCTTGACAAATCTGATGTGCTATGTTTGCATGATTTTCTCCACCTGCTATCCTTTATGTTCATATAGCTTACACTAACTATTCTTACGGAAGCTTATGTTTCTGTCTGTTACATGTTAATCGAGATAAATCCTTGCAGAAATAGTTTCTTTACACATTTCGTTGAAGGTACAAAGGGGATAGAGAAAACTGATCTTTAGTCATGTTTAAAAACGAGGCGCTGTATTGTGGCTTAAAAATTCCATTACCTCTCAGCATCGTGAGAAACACTGAATAGCAACAACGCTTAAAATTACAAAACACTGAAAAATTCAAACTAATAACAACGGATATCTGGGAAATGGCTAATTCCACAAAAAAGATTATTTTAAATACATGTTATTTAAAGAGACCCACATTTTTTTGCGCAGTGGTTTTTGTCTATCTCTTATGGTTTACCAGTTATATAAAATTACACAAAGCTCTTTCCGAATGAAGAGGGCTTCACAGGCTTTTCCAAGAAAATTAAATTTATGCACTTTATTTTGTCATTTAAATTCCTTAAACATATGCTTTTATAATCAAATCCCTAGAGCTGTTTTTGAGAAAAACGAACATTTCGAAGTCTTCCATTTAAAGCATGGTTTGGGATGGAAGATTTTCTTGAAAATCTTCGTGTCACATCTTTGGATGATGTTGAATCTAAATACCAAGTTTATATCTACCCGACTTTTCATTTTTACTTTCTCTACTACGTGTAGTAAAGTAGAGGAAGTATTGTATTCAACCCAAAAATTCAATGTCGAGATTTCACCGGAAATATATTCAATTGAATTCAAAAGAGCATTTTTAGAAAAAGGCCCGTGTGTGTGTGTGTGTGTGTGTGTGTGTGTGTGTGTGTGTGTGTGTGTGTGTGTGTGTGTGTTTGTGTCTTTGTGTTTAACGCCCACTTTCACTACATAGGGCACCGCAGGCGGTGACACTGATGATACATGGAATGAAAATGGAGCACCGGTGGAATGAATTGGCGGGGGGAAACCGGAGAACCCGGAAGAAACCCACCCCAGCGCAGCTTCGTCCACCCGTGTTGTGTGTGTGTGGGTGTATGTGTGTGCGTTTGTGTGTCTGTCAGTCTGTGGATAGCATAACTCAAAAACGAAAAGTCGGTTAAAAACCAAAGTTGGTATTTAAGTTTAATGTCTTTCAAGGATGCGACACGAAGATTTTGAAGAAAATTCTTCCACCCTTAACTACCCTTTACGTGGAATATTTTTTGAAAATTTTGATTTTCTTGAAAATGGCTCTAACGATTTTGATTAAAATGCCATATGTTTGAGCTATTTTTATGACAAGTAAAATGTATATCTTGAATTTTCTGGCTATAGCCCATGTAGTCCTGTTTACTCTGGATGACTTTTGCATTACTGGTAAACCGTAAGAGATAGACAAATTCTTACTATACAAAAATGTACGTGTTGCTAAAACACACAATTTATGTCTGAATACATTTTTTATATAGTGAATCATTTTGGAGATGTTGATTGTTTTTTGTGTGAGTTTTTGAGAGCGTTTACTTCTGTCAAATGGAACATCGCTATTCATTTTTTTATATGTTAACCGTGCAAAGAGAACGGAACTTGAAAGCTTTAAAAGATTTGGCTATCGCTCAGTCTACTGTATTCCCATATTCTCCTTGTACCTAGAAGAAGATAAACAGTAAGATATTTTTTACAAATGTTTATCTCAACTAACACGAAGAAGATATAGGAATAAGAGTTTGTAAGTATGGTTAGTACAAGAGTAGAGAAAGTCATGTGAGTGCAACACATCAGATTTTTTACCATACAACTTATTATTTTGTTAATATAACTTAAATGTTATTTTTAACGTATTACAATGTTTTTTAATTATAATTAAACAGTGGACTTTATATCACTATAGAACAAACTCTCCATACTTAAAATTTATTTTCTACTTTTTAGTTCGGTTTGTTACTACCTAAAGCGTATTTTTTGTTTTTTAAAACTATAATTTGTTTTTAATCAAACTCTTAGAGCAAGTTTGAAATAATTTATAACCAACAAAGCTTTACTACGTAGGGGCTTTCTTTGTGTGGGAGTAATTCGTTGAAAACCTTCATCGGGTATCCCGTGACTGACTGACTGACTGACTGACTGACTGACTGACTGACTGACTGACTGACTGACTGACTGACTGACTGACTGACTGACTGACTGACTGACTGACTGACTGACTGACTGACTGACTGACTGACTGACTGACTGACTGACTGACTGACTGACTGACTGACTGACTGACTGACTGACTGACTGACTGACTGACTGACTGACTGACTGACTGACTGACTGACTGACTGACTGACTGACTGACTGACTGACTGACTGACTGACTGACTGACTGACTGACTGACTGACTGACTGACTGACTGACTGACTGACTGACTGACTGACTGACTGACTGACTGACTGACTGACTGACTGACTGACTGACTGACTGACTGACTGACTGACAGACAGACAGACAGACAGACAGACACACACACACACACACACACACACACACACACACACATACATACATACATACATACATACATACATACATACATACATACATACATACATACATGCGGATGCTTCCTTAAATTACCCTTTTATTTAGTTGTCCTCAGAAGGTGTATTTCCGGTGAAATCTCAATATCGAATTTTTTAGTCGAATGTAACACTTCCTCTAACTTAAATACTTAAGTGACAGAGAAAGTAAACATGTAATTACTAGAGAAACGCTCATGAAAATATAACTGATATACTTTATTTTGTGTAGATACATTTTCAATTCTGTGCAGATAAATGTTTCAAGTGTCATGTAACTGGATTTAGGATTCTTGCATAAAAATGTGACATCTTATATATTTAAACGAGCAATTCTTGTACGCCCAGGTACTAACTATTATTAAAGGAATATCAAATATATTTTGTAAGTTTTAAAACCAAATTTTAAATATTTTTCCCTTAAATCAGCAAGAGAATATTAATTCTTTGGATAAAAATTGTGTAAATGCTATTTGTGATCACCAGAGACCGGAAATTCGGCAGAATGCCTTTTTAAATGCGTCAAATCTACCTTCAATTTGAAAGTGAATCTGTACGAATTATACCTTTGTGATGGAAATGCCACAGTTTTATGTTGCCTTTCTGTGACTTTTTAAATATGAGTGCCTATTTTTAGAAAGAAATGCTTTTTGTTGCCTTTATTTCATTATTTATTAATTATTAAACACTTCCTTCAGGTACATTTTATTTCAATAACCGTTAGTCCGTGACAGTGAAAGTTACTTCACCGAATGTATATTATTCTATTTAAGTTGCAGACAACATGGTCGTCCTTCATTCAGTTCATTATTTTCTTTGCAGCAATGAATACTGCCGCGCAAATAAGTGTATAGATAACAGAAAGCGTTTGAATTACCGCTTGCGTTTATTTTAAAAGGCAATAATGAGTGTGGAACCAACTTTGTTTTTCTTACAGTTTTCGTTGCGACATTGTTGTAGCTAGCAGCAAGATGCCGAAATTCAGTGTTCCTTTACGCAGGAAATTACAAAGTTACATTAATACTTTTGGATCCGACGTATTTTTGTACCGACAGTAAAATACTCACATACAAAATATGCAAGCAGTCAGTGAACTACGAAAAGAAGTATTTTATAGCACAACACATTGGCACAATCAAACACAAAAATGCACTTTCCAAGGCTACTGGGAAGAAGATTTCTTTGCTTCCAACAGTAATTGTAACATCGAGTCGAAAATCCCAGTTTGCAGTCGACTTATGTAAAGCTTTCCTCCGCGCCGGAATCACTGTGGAAATTACAGAATCCTACATTATCACAGTCTTTAACGAAGTCAGTGAAAATCGTGGATGATGCAGTGCAAAGAATGGACACTGTACCAGGAAAAGGGGGTTCATTAGTTAGCGAAAAGTGTAAAAAAGTGTTGTTGAAAAATTGTGATCTGGATTAACTTAGAAACATTTAACAAATTCTACAAGGTGACAATTCAGTTGCGGTTGAAATGGATCTTACAACGTTGCTGTGTTTTAGATTTGCTCCAATAACCTCTGTCGATGTTGAAATGTCATTTTGTCATATAAAAAATGTGTTATCTGACAGGAGACTCAACATGACCCCAGAGAACTTGAAAAAGCATTTGGTTGTCATGTGCAATGAATAAGGCATTGCAATACACAGGCATTTTAAAAAATTTTTCATTTTTGTGTCAATTGCAACACTAGCATTGTGTTTAAAACTTTGAAGTTCTTTAAAATATGACGATTGCATTCTTGAATAGTGTAATCTGTTGTATAAATGGGTTTTTCTAATTGCCCTTTAATGCCTGCTTTAGTATTTATAATGCCTTTTTTCCTGCATATTTTAGCTATTTATAATGCTGTTTTACCTGCCTGTTTTAATGATCTATAATGCCTAAACTTCCGGTCTCTGGTGATCACATTCAGAATTCTTGGTTGAAAATATATTGAAAATAATCATGCTCATGTCTAGATAGTCTCTACGTAAGTCTTGGTATGTGACAAGTTTGTCTGTTTGTCCATTCGCTTACACTCAAGAAGAAAGAACCCATCTTTTAAAACTCTACATATGAGTAACAATTAAAAGGGCACTTAATGATGGAGTCTAGAGGTTTTAATTTCAGTTTAAATTTCTAAATGATTAAAAGACTAGCTTTTGTTTAAAAGTCTTTGATATTGATGTATGGACACGTTTGGAGAAGATGATTCGAAGGCAGCTTTGATTTTTCGAAGTAAACCAAATTCGTAACCTATCATTTGATACTTATTTTGCTGACATTTTATTCCAGTACTCTAAAGCTTGCAGTTAGAGTCAAAGCCTACAATAATTTTTTCTTATGCTACGAAGCACGTACTGGGATATCTGAGTATCGATGCCGTTTATTAATCTTTATGTAAGTTTCTATTTTCCTTTTTACAGTGCCACAAAGTCCGCTGCCAATAGAGTAATCTTCGCTAGCCTATATCAAGAGAGAAATCTGTAGCAGGTTGATCTCCTAAAACATTTAGTCGATATTTATTATTCATGACAGAAGAAATTAACGTTTTGGTATCACAGGGTCATTTCACCTGGTAAAGCAGCTAGGTACCACTATATTTAATAGTGTCATTTGAAATTATATTGTAAATGAAACTATGTTTGCTGCATGGAAGATTCTTCCTAAAGCGGAGTAATAAATGTTTACATGACCTAATATTGAAATGAGCAAACGGGGAAAAGACAACGCAATCGTAAGCGAAGTTCGTCGTTGTAGTCTGTCACATTCTTCAGTCATGCGACGTATCATACGTATCACTGTGAGAATAAAAAATTAACCCCGCACAGCAAGGTCCCTTTCCGGGTCAAGGTCTCCTGCCCGGCCGTTTCTTCCCCCGCCCCTCTGCCCACCGCGGGCGTCATGAATGGGACGCGGTACTTATGAGTGGGACGTGGTCAGCGACCCGATCCTCCAGGCCGGTATATGCTCTCAATTATCCTTTCAGGGAACTAACGAGGCTGAGTGCACCCCGGACCAGAAAATCCCCATGCTGATACCAGGAATCGAGCCCAGGTCTCCCGCTTGGTAAGCAGCAGCGCCAACACAGCGCTGAGACGAACTTGTGAGAATAAGAGGGAACTAAAACCAGCTCTAAATTCTATTTACTTTCCGCCTAACCAGGGTGAATGCTAAGAGACGCCCTAACCCTGGTTCATTATTTGACATGCACTTCCAACATCACGTGATACATAACGAGCATTTAGAACTGCAAGCATATCTAGTTGTACTTTATTCAACTAAATGCGTAGCATCAAGACATGTCACAAAGTACTTAAATTGCTTTTCTTATTTAATCTTTTATTTCTTTTCAGAATGAAGAGGCATACGACAATAATATTTCTTCTGGCTGCTGCCCTTGCCCTAACAGTCACCGCAGCTGGTAAGTACAGAACAAAGTGTATACAACTTGTGACACTAGAATTTGATTAGCTTGTTTTAAGCCCTACCAGAGGGAAATTTACAATGTATATAGAAACTGATTGTTTAGAACTTTATTATTGCAGCTGACGTATCCCGTTTTACATCCTTTCGCAGCTGTTTCTATGAAATACACGTACAAACATTACTCCCGGTAATGAACGGTCGATGGGCGTGGCGAAGAGGTTAGTCGGGCAGATTGCATACAAACACGGGGATTCGCTGTCCAGCACGTCTTACCCCCTGCTGTACGAGGGGTCTCGGGTTCGAATCTCGGCTGAGGGTGGCAATTTTTCTCTAACCAAGATTATTTCCTACTCTTCCCAGAGTCTTTAACTATGGATGAGAATGTGAATATGTGTGTGATATAATGTATAAAACCCAAAGCAAAACGAGTTAACAGCATCGCCGATAGGCAATACGTTCCAAAGGTAAAAGGCCACCGATATGTAGACTGCAGTTAAAGGTGGGCTAGAATATGTGCGGTGGCGTTTCCATACTGAGCCTATGCAGGCTGTTACATGTCAGACCTCTGGGACGAAGTGATGGCATGAGAATGCTCTACGGGCGTGAGGGAACCCGGGCGAGCAGCAAGGGGTCCCTAACGTGTGCTGGAGCTTCTTTACCAAGCAGTCACCAGCCGCATGGGTTTCGACAGCGGTTCCTCAGGCAGGGATGACATCTACAGGGCCACCCATCCGTCGAGAACAGCAGTTATGGTGTGCAAATCTCCCACACGGCAGCGCTAGCTCGTCCATCGCCAACACTTCCAACCCTGAAAGACCAGATTGAAAGGAAGGTGAAATGAAATGGAGGGATGGGAAATTCGGGGGGTGTAATTATTCTTCCCAGCATTCGGCTGGTGACCCGGGGAAAAAACCCGAAAAAAAACCCGTGGGATAGGAAGGTCGGTCGCCGGAATCGAACCCACGACCTCCCGAATGCGAACCTCTCACGTTACCGCGGAGCCATCTCGCTTGGCAGTAAAGATGGGGGTATAAACGGAACAACAAAATAAAACAGAACCAAAATGGAGAAGCAAAGTGAAAAAAATTGTCAAATGAAAGAAATTAACGCGGATCACATAACACTAAAAAAACATAAGCTTATTGAGAACTTGTTACAAATTATACCTATGCAAAAATAATAACAAGACGTTTAAACAAAATATCTAAAGTATTGTTGCTAAATTGCCAACATGGCTTTCAAAAAGGAAGATCAATCTCTGATTGCATCTTTGTTATAAATCAGATAATGGAGAAAAAAAATGAATTTAATCTTGAAACGCGTTGTCCTGCGCGGCTCAGTTGGATAGACGCTGGCCTACTGATCCCGTGGCCGCGGGTTCAAATCCGGTTCAGACCGATGGTTTTTACGTGTGCTTAAAAACGACAGCCCCATGTCGGTAAATTTACTAGTATTTAAAAGAATTGCGGGAAAAAATTCCAGCTCACCGGCGACGGTGCTTATATGATCCTGGCAATTGACAGCGTCGTTAACAAACAAAACTAATAATTGAAACTCATAAATAGTATTCTTTGTTTAAAAGGAGGCGTTTGATAGGTAAATTTTAAAGGTCAAAACTATGGGAAATAGTACTTGACAAATTATATCCTCCACAATTAATAAGAGCAATAAGGAATCTATGTATTAATACTAGAATTTGTTTTGATAAGGGGAATAGTCCAAATGAACAATTTGCAGAAATTAATGGCGGTGTTAAACAAGGTGGTCCACTATCACCCACTCTTTTAACATACATAATACATCTTAAGGACGGAATTGATAAATGGTTTAAATGTTACGTTGTAGTTTTATCGGGACACTCTAGAGAACTGGGAATCGAGATTTAAAAAAAATGGCGCTGGTAGCTGGTGGTGATCTCTGAGCCGTTTAGATATGTACGTACGCTATCTTCTATATTATTTCTATGCCTGTTATTTATGGTTTGTTTTAATAACTGCAATCAGTTTGTCTTCACATTAGAGAATCAAGAGCACTTGAAAACCTTCGTTTGAGCAATTTAGGAAACGTTAATAATCGCGATAACCGTGTAAGCTGTGCCGTTTGCTTTCCATGTGTTTTGTTTATTGCATTCCGTGTAAGACTGCAGCTACATTAGACATGTAGTATTATTTTATCTGTTTCCAAATATTATTTGTGTCACGATTGTTGCGGTGAGAGGTAAGAAAAAGAATTGTTCCAGTAGTGGCTGTTATTGTCAACATACCACATAACCTACCTAACCTAAAACATTACAATGCCCCGTAACTGTTGCGTTCTCAGGAGTAAATCTCACTACAGTAAATATGGGACATCAGTACCGCTATTTATATTTTCAAAAGAGAAAGATCTAAGAGAAAAATGGATCAGAAGCATTCTCCGTGAGCACCTTACACCATTGAAGGATTTAGCTGTAGGTATACATAAAACATTTTGCTGCTGAGAAGTTTTCAACAAGAACAAAAGGAAAAATTGCAGCGTAAAGCGTCTAAATTCAGTGGTTAATTACTGTAAATTACATTTCGTGTGTTAGTTGTCAGTGTACATGTTTTGTGTATATAACATTGTGAAAAGTGTACATAGTAGAAGATACCTTTGAGTGAACTCAATTAGCGACAGCTGCAATACTAACAGTAGGTACTATGCTGCTGATATATACAAACTATCTCTTTTCTTTGTAAATTAAATTTGTAGCTGTAGTTTGACAGGTACTGTTATGTTGCGACATGCAAAACTGCAGACTGCATAAAGGTTGCTTTGTAGTGCTGATTTAAGGTTATGTATTTCATATATTTCAATTACAGTGCTGGTTTACGGTTACTCATTTTTCATATCTCATCTGTCAGTGTAGAGTCCTCCCTGTGAAATCTAGTAAATAAGTGCTGTAGGGTAATATCTTGTTGCAAACTAAGAAAACAAACACTTTCAATAAAACCAAAATCAAACGTCCACCCTTAAGCCTTTTTTTTTAAAGTAATTAATTATTCTAAATGGCAGAATTTTTGTACTAGCCATCCAGTGTGTGTGTTGTGTAGGCATATAGTGTAGTGTACATGGTACAGCCTGAAAAGCAGTGTAAACAATGATCAATAATTTTGAATGAATTTGTCAGCATGTCTGTTTCATTTAAGTAGCATGCTGCTTGCAGCTTTGTCTATCTTCTTTGTAAGTTTAATGTGTAATGCAATTACATAACAGCATGCAAAAATGTAGATTACATGAATGTTGTTTAAGGCTATATATTTCATTGTTCATTAGTCACCGTTTAATATTAAATTGCATTTATTTTGTTTACACTTAAAACAGTTCTTTTTTGTGTATAATACAGCCTATATCCACACAATAATGTTACTACACCATATTTTTGTTTTACTGCGTCGAAATCGTGGGTTGTAGACGAATTGCTTAAAAGTATTTCCCACCACATACCGGCGCCATTTTGAAAATCAGTGTCAGGTCCGTTCTCTAGAGGGTCCTGGTTTTATTATTAATGCATCATCTATGAACAGCTTATTGTTTGCGGATGACCAGGTAGTGATAGCTAACTCAGAGAATACTCTACAGATGGCTGCACAAAAGTTATGTAAATTAACAAAAGAATATAACCTGAAATTTTCACAGAAGAAAACCCTAAAACAATGGCTTTATCGGATCCCAACATAAAATATCGACAGTTATAATTGACTCACAAATTAATGGGAGTTTCAATTTGAAGCTTTTAGGAACCCTGCCCTCTGCTGTTGTCTCTCCTCAGGTCTGGCAGTCATAAGTATCCTGTCACCTCACTCCTCCCTCCCGGATGCGCTCCTTTAGGAGCACAGACACAAAAGATATTCCGTAGGTCGAGGCGCTAATT
>CM060964.1:289625180-289787680 GCA_030765045.1 Tenodera sinensis | reverse complement strand
TAGCCCTGTTTGATTGTGCGGATATGTTGTGATATAAAATACTTCTTTTCGTAGTTCACTGCCTGCTCGCGTATTTTGCATGTGAGTACTTTACCGTCGGTACAAAATATGCCGGATCCAAAAGTATTAACATAACTGTGTAATTTAGTACATAAAGGAACATTGAATTTCGGCATCTTGCTGCTAGCTACAACGTCGTAATGAAAACTGAAAGAAAATCATAGTTAGACCCACACTCATTATTGCATTTTAAAATAAACACACGTGATAATCCATATGCTTTCTTTATCTATACATTTATTTGCGCGGCAGCACTCATTGTTGCAAAGAAAATAATGAATTGAATGAGGGACGTCTATGTCGTCTGCAACTTAAAGACAACAATATATATTCGGCGAAGTAACTTTCATTGTCACGGTCTAACGGTTGTTGAAATAAAATGTACCTGAAGAAAATGCTTAATAATTAATAAATAATACATAAATAATGAAATAAAGGCAACAAAAAGCATATATTTTGTAAAATAGACATATTAAAAAGGCAGCAAAAGGCAATGTAAAACTGTGGCATTTCAATCACAAAGGTATAATTCGTACAGATTCACTTTCAAATTGAAGATAAATTTGACGCATTTAAAAAGGCATTCCGCCTAAGTTCCGGTCTCTGGTTATAATTATTTCTACGATGGATATGTGCATGCCTGTGCATGTTTGAAATCAAAATAAACATTAATTATAAGTTATTGAATTAAGGACTCACCATGTTTAATGACCCAAAATTGTCGTGCAGAAAGAGAATGGAATCCACACTCTGGCTGCTCAGGTTAGTTCGACGTTCTTGAATAACTAATCCTGCTGCACTAAAATTTCTTTCAGTACTCGCACTTGATGAATGCTACCACCTTTTCTACGAATAATCCCTTCAATGTCTTTGGTTACCAGTATCAAATGCTGATGAGATATTTTTTTCTACATATACCTTGGTTGTAAGACAGAAGGGCTATGAAAAATGAAAGTGTCACAACTTGGTGATGCTGACTAATGGGCAATGACCCTGATGTACATATGATATATATAGTGATTCATGTCATGATAATAAAATAAACGTTTCAATTTGGAGAAATGCTGAACAATAATGATGCAGTAACATTACTACAGCGTCAGCCACAAAACAAGCTGTAGGTAATTGTATCAGTATAAACATTGATGCTGTGTTCACACTTTACAAAGCAGGAGGAAACATGCGTTACTATAAAAACAGTATAAAAGAATCAAATACGCCTTGGGTTCGAGATAAGAGTGCAAGATTTTATACGTGGAATGGATTGAATTGCAGCCGAGTAGTGAGAAATAATATGGTTGCAAACCCTCTCATTCTGTGCTTTGACTAGCATCAGTAGCAGCTTTTGAAACGTGTCAGCAGAATAATTAATTAGAATTCCTAGTAAAGAAATGCTGCGGTAATTGTGCTATTCTCGGCATTTAAATATTGGTAACCAAGAAATATGATACATTATTTTTTGCCTCCTAAGTGAATGTAACACTGAAATTTAGTACAAATCTAGCAAAACATTACATTTGTATTCCATGGCTTTAAAATACTAAATGTGTTTTGAGTTTTTATATTGCAAATACTTGTAGTTGCATAATGTACCCTAAAAATGCAGAATAACAATGTCTTTCATTTTAAAATTTAAGGATTTTGAAAATTATGTTTTCACCATATTCACTTTTTGAAAATGTCACGATGCAGTTTTCACGCAATTCTTCGTAGCATTCCAAAACACAAACAAGTAAATCTGCCATATACTTTTTTTTTCTTTTGAACGCTTTTGAGTTACTAAAGAAACTTGCAGCTTATATAAAACTTTATATTAGAAATTTCAAGTGACAAAATTTAAAAACGATTGTCTTTTGAGCTGAGGCTAATAAAACACAGTTGTATGGCAGATTTGTACATTATAATCAGATAAATATAATAGAACCTTAAAACAGAGGCATTTTTTAATTTCGTCGTGTAGAGCATTTGGCATAACATAATAAAATCCGGATTCAACATTTCGTAACTCTGAAACTGAAGGATACATCACACTAAAATTCAAAACCCTCTAAGGCTGGTATAAGACAGCATTGAAAATAAATGTTCAGCTAACTTGGCTGAAAAATTTAAAAAATCCATTTTCAGTTATTTATTCCCTTAATTTTCAAGCCCGGCCCGAGCCCGACAAGCATTTTTCAAATTAGGCCCGAGGACTTGGCCCGAGCCCGTGCAGACCTCTACTATAGCCCATGTAGTCCTGTTCATAACTGGTAAACCGTAAGAGATAGACCAAATCTTACTATACAAAAAATGTAGATCTCGTTATAATACACATTTATGTTGAAGTGGTTTTTTTTTTTTTTTTTTTTTTTTTTTTTTTTTTTTTTGTGGAGTGAACCACACTTTTCTCAAAGGGAAGATCGCTATTCGGTTTTTTATCTCTTGTTTGTGCGAAGATAACGGGATTTTAAAGCCTTCATATAGCAACTAGCTTTAAAAGATTTGACTCGCTCAGTCTACTGTCTTCCCATATTCCCCTTGCACCTACAAGAAAAGTTTATCTCGACTAACATGAAGAAGATAGAGGAATAAGAGTTTGTGAGAATAGTTAGTATAAGGGCAGAGAAAGTCATGCGAGCGTAACTCATCGGAGTTTTTTGTTATATGCCTCTTCCTCGTTAGAGAAAATAATTACAATGCGATACTGTCAATATTTTAAATGGTACCGAAGGAGATGTATGTACAAAATTTCATAACGATAATTTGGCTATTCTTGCAAGATTTTAAAAATGCTATTTTTGGCTTCAGGGTAGATCATTATACGCGTTGGCGTCAGTAAAATTATTCATTCAAAATAGGAAATTACCATCTTAATATCGGTTACTATGTATAAATACGTTTCGCAAAAATAATTGACGTATCTAATTAAAATGTGCATAATAACAAATCATTAGCAGTCCAAGATCAGACACCGTAACATGAAAACACGGAAGAAATATTTCCCCGTCATGCAGAGTTGTTTGGGAGTAAGATGGTAGCTGGCAGGAAGTAAATTACTATGCCCTTCTGCTCGACCGTTCTTGTACCGTTGTCTTTTTTACCATGCTATTTCAAACTATATTCTGAGCTGAGAAATGAGAAAGAAAGACAGAAAGAACGAAAGAAAGAGAGAGAGAGTCATATTTTTCATCGACCAAATTCCTTCCCTTTTTGGAATATTTCAATTCGCTTGTTACTTTTTCTAATACGTACATATAATAGGTTGAGAAAGTATTGTATTCCAACGAAAATTTTGAAATAGAAACTTCATCGGAAGTATGCGTACATATTTTGAAGTTCACTGGACCCAAAGTACAGCGTTTTAGAAAAAGGTCAGCGTGGTTGTATATATGAACATCATAACTCAAAAACGAAAATCTGATTTGAACATTCTAATGACTTTATCTAACCATCGTTCTCCAAACTATTCTGACAGTAGCTTATTCCTCAGTTTTCTTCCTGTTAAAAGAGAAACACATTTGCAGAAATACTTTTATTACACATTTCGTTGAAGTACAAGGAGGCTTAAACCCAAATGTTTAAGAAGCGAGTCGCTATGCGATGACTTTGACATTTCATTCATTCAAACCAATTAGAACGAATGTCTCATACAACATTCATTCCGAAAGAAGAGCTTCGCGGGCTATACAGGCTTCGCGTGTATTCATAGTGCGTGTTTTGTCATGCTTATCTCTCTCTCTCTCTCACACACACACACACACACACACACACACACACACACACACACACACACACACACAAACATGCACACATACCCGCGGCCGCGGAACTCCTTCCAAAAAAATTAATCAGGAAATCTCAAATTGTATAGTGAAATCTCGATTTGGAATTTTTCTGTGGGATACAATACTTTTTCTAACTTATTCTAGGTAAAAAATAAAAAAGGTAGGTAATAGTTTATATAAATAATATTTTGTACAAGAAATATAACAATAAACGACAGCGGGTGGAAAAATCCATGTGAATGTAGAACATTAGAGTTTTACTTTCTTTGCTGCTCAACTTGGTAGCTTCAGGAAGTCTTGTATTTATTAAACAAATCCATTATAGAAATTGCCGGAAATGGGAGTTTTGAAGATAAAAAAGGCGTTTTAAAGGAAGTCCGCGCACTTAAGAAAAAAAGTTTCTTTCTCGCGTAAAACCAAAATACGTCAAAAATTGGAATTCCCATTTAAAAACCAATGAACCTATCATGAAATTTCCTTGAAAATGTGCACTAAATAGGATGTAAGTCTATGAAGACAATAAATACACTTACTTTTTGTTATTTAATTTTCATAGCCATTAAAAGCGGATTGTAAACATAATGGGAACTTTGTTAATTTATTTATAATTCTATTCCAAACAGATAATTTGTGGTATAAAGGTTTGTGCCTTCTGTTTTGCCATGCATGGGACTGGAATAAAATTCTCGACTCGATATATGATTTTTTAGGATTGTTTTGTAAAATGTCTAGTAAATACCAAAATGTAAGACAACATGTTGCTTTACATCAACCATTTTATGTCTAAAAATAATTCCATTACTTTCTAATTCCATTACACATTTTCCAAGGATGTGACGATACCGGATAATTACAATGCTCCCCGATCCACGAATTTTAATATTTGCATAAGAAGCTGCTTCATTCAAATAACAGGAGCTAGACTTTTCCGTAGGAAGTTGCAACATTTCATGCCTTAACTTTATTACTTTAAGACAACTGTACCTGCTTGCCATTATGTAACGTTAAAATTACCCCTTATCATTCCGCATCACATCCTGCAGTTGCATTCATTTCAGTAATGCTCAAGAAGAAGCAATAAGGAAGCGGTCTTGGTCTAGCTATAGTATTATATTAAACCACCTTTTCTTACTACGTTCATACAGTGGCAATATAAGTTAGGTATAGTGCTTCAAAAGCAGTATAACATCTATGCACAATCTATACTTATATTAAAGCTCTTAAGTGAAAAAATTCTTATTAATTTCGATTCTGGATGAATAGTTTTGATAACATGTATGATGAGTAGGACCCGGATTTATATGACCTAAGAATATTAAAACTGATCTTTAATTTATTACTTTATCACCTTGAAATTTATTAAAAATGACCTAAAGTAACAAAGAATAACATAGCGATTAGTATCATTTGTTGATCTCCTTGTTGATTACTTATACTTTAGCACTGAATACTTAATAATTTCATACGTTACAAACACCCTTCGTAAGTTTTAAAATTTGAAGGATTGTCTATTGTCAACTATTACGAACTTGCACATAGACAAGCTTCTTTTAGCATCAACAGAGAATGGGGTCATGTTTAAAGCAGCAAATATTGCGGGCTTCCAACTCTTCTTCATTAAGGGAATACTTCTTTCTAGTACATCTGCAGTCTTGTAATTGTATCATTTCCACTGTTCTTGTTATACACATTTCCATTTTAGCAAAGACAAGTTTGCCCACTTCACCTTCCACACGACTTAGATTACTTGCAATTGAATTCACCAATTCTATTTAATTTTTAGTTTCGCGGAAATGTTTACTTTCGGCATAATGAAATACAAATATCACCTTAACCACTAGCTTCTGCTCTGTGAAGACTATATTATAATAGCAGGCGTAGTGCGAACCTCAAAAGTAGCAGGTAGATAAATCCTACATTCCTTTAGAGGACAAATCTCTCTTACAATAGACAGTTTAGTTGGACGTATTAATATGTGGTTGACGAGTGCGAACGTTCAAGAAAATATGAATGGGAGAGCCACATTCCAAGAGGTTTCCAAGAATTTTTGGACTTTGAGATTCTCAAACTTGATTCTAATAATATAAAAATAATGCAACCAAACTGATGAAAAATGACAAAACTCTGAATTTATTTCCAAAGATAATTTAAAAATGACATAACCAGTAAAAATGCCCTATCAGATAAAACGTCTAAAATGCGGAAAAATGACCCTTAAAAGTAGTTTAATTTCACTAGTATTAGCCTATTATCATCGCCAGACAAAAGTTGCAAAGTCATCGAAATCTGGGCCCTAGTGATTAGATATTTTAAAGCCAAAACATCGCATTTTAAAAATTCTTGTTTGTGTGTAGATGTGTTGGGCCACGCCGTGGCCGAGCGGTTAGACCGCTTGACTCTCACCAAAGCGACCCGGGTTCGATCCCAGCTTTCCGCATGCGGGATATGTGGTGGACACATCGGCGCAGGGGCGGGTTTTCTCCGGGTTCTCCGGCTTCAACCGCCATCATTCCACCAATTGCTCCATCATCAACTTTCCTATCACCCTTCGCCATCCTTTCATATCAAGCACTTCCTCGCTCTCACACCAGAGTTCGGGCTAATCATCAAACCCTGGTTGCTCTGTATGATCAACTCCGGTTACGAAGATCGTATTAGCTGGTCGGGAGATTCGGAACGCTGACCAAATTCCACTCTCCACCAATGGACTAGTTGGCAGAGGTGGGGGATCCAGCGGCCGGGCGGTAGGACAAGGCTATACTTAGAGGGCTGTAGTGCCACAGGACCGACAGGACAGTGTATGTTGTGTGTGAGAGAGAAAGATAGATAGATAGATAGATGCACAGACGGACAGACAGACAGACACTGTGCGTTGCCTTTTCTCGCAAGATTGATATGACTTTTGATAACTGATATACTGGTAACTTGATTAATTGGTGTAACTTTTCAAATATTCTTCCTCTCGAAATTCTGTAAATAATAAAACTTGTCAGAAATTGAAGTCCGTTGCTTAGCTACCTTAACATAGAACGTCACCTAAACCACAGGTATCAGCAGAGATCGGAGGTTTAGGTATTACACGCCATTAAAATAGGCAGGTAAATAGACATTTATAAACAAAGTAAAATATCACCATACTTACACTACTCAAACACTCGATCAGCATTTTTACGTATTCCACCCAAAACGTCGATGTCGATATTTCACCGGAAAGATGTTTTGAGGCCCTCTGAATAAAAAAAAAAAAAAAAAACATTTTTAGAAAAAGGTCCATGTGTGTGTGTTTTTGTGTGTGTGTGTTTTTGTGTGTGTGTTTTTGTGTGTGTTTGTGTGTGTGTGTGTGTATGTCTGTCAGTCTGTGGACAGCATAACTAAAAACCGAAAAGTAGGTTAAAAACCAAAGTTAGTATTTAAGTTTAATGTCTTTCAAGGATGCGACACGAAGATATTGAACAAAATAACCCCACCTAAACTACCCTTTACATGGACAATTTTTCGAAAATTTTTATTTTCTTGAAAATGGCTCTAACGATTTTGATTAAAATGACATATGTTTAAGATATTTTTATGACAAATGAAATGTATATTTGGAATTTTCTGGCTATAGCTTATGTAGCCCTGTTTACTCTGGATGACTTTTGAATAACTCGTAAACCAGGGGTGTCAAACAGCACTCACCAGGCGTGAAAAATTTTCCCCTGTTTTCCCTCCCTCCGTGATGATTAAATTGGAAAACGGGAAAAACAAAGCGAAAACCGGTTCTACTAGCGCGTGCTGCTGCAGTTAAGGAGGGGTAGACCCCTCTCTTCACACCCTCGGAGTGATGTTTGACATGCCTGCTCGTAAACCGTAACGGATTTTTGTAGAGTGAACCATTTCGGAGATATTCCTTGTTTTTTGTGTCAGTTTCGGACAGCTTAAAACTTTCGTGAAATTCAACATCGTTGTTCATTTTTTTATATGTTAAGCGTGCAAAGAGAACGGGATCTCAAAGCTAAAACGATTTGACTATCGCTCAAAGCCTACTGTATTCTAATATTCATTCCCCTTGCACCTATAAGGAAATAAGCAATAAGATAATTTCTGTAAATGTTTATCTCAAGTTACACGAAGAAGATATAGGAATACGAGTTTGTAAGAATGGTTAGTGCAAGAATAGAGAAAGTCATGTGAGTGCAACACATACGATTTTTAAACATAATTCAAATTGTATTTGACAAGAATGAAAATACTTGTAGGCCAGTGTGTTTCAATGTTTTATCGTCTTATTGGTTACACATTACAACAAAAAGTTTATTTAAGTTTCCTGGGGTGGTGTTTAGTCATCTATCAGCTAATATATGTATTACTTTTCATTAAAGAAAATGACATTTCGACTGAGATTGGAGAAAATCTAAAACACAGCGTTACAAAAGGGTCTATTTCAGCTGCAATAAGTGTCACATTTTGTAAATGTTTATAAATTTGATGAGATAGTACTCTTTTAAACTGTTTCATGCACAATTTTCACTGAATTCATCAGTGAAGCTGGCAGGAGACCAAATTCGGCTGCAATGAAAGTTAAATACCTTTTCACTTCCGAAAATGCGAGGAATTTCTTGGCTGGTACGATCGATAGTCAGAAAATTCTAGAATGAAAAAACCGCGAGGGGTTCATGTATCCTTTATCCTAATGATTACTACAACATTGTGGCAATTCAGGCTTACTTTTTATGTAAAAAAAAAAATCTTATTCTCTCTTCTAAGGAATCAATTTCTAAATTTAATACTGTCATAGAATTGAGAAGCGACATCTTTATAATTATATGGAGCGGTGTGTTATGGACCGCAAAGTAAAAGAAAACTGAACAATTGTCAACATCTATTGCTTGAATGACTGCTCAAAAAATTACATCACATATCAGAAACAGTATTTCCTAACAATATTTCGATCTTATTTGTTCACCAACAAAACCTTGGGACTGGTAACTTCGTCAAGAAGTGCACTGTCTCCTCTCCCTCCATCTCTCTCTCCCTCTCTCTCCATATCTGTTCATCTCTCTGCATCTTTCTCCCTCTCCCTATCTGTGTCTCTATCTCTCTTCCTCCCTCCCTTTCTCCCCCTCCTTCTCCCTCTCTCTTCCCCTCCTCCCTCTCTCTCGTACTAACTAAACCCCAGCGCAACAGCCCATGAAGGGCCAAGTCTTGCTGCCCAGCCGCTGCGTCCCCCACTTCTGCCCACTACAGGCGTCATTGGTGGGGTGCAGTACTGGAGAGTGGGACGTGGTCAGCGCCCCGAGCCCTCCCGGCGTTGGGTCGCTACTTATCCATCAAGTAGCTCCTCAGTTGGGCCCCCTGGGATCTAACGAGGCTGAGCGCACCCCGTGCCAGACCTCCCAGCGGGGGAAAATCCCCATGCTGGTATTGGGAATCGAACCCGGGCCCTTTGCGCCAGAAGCAAACACGCTACCGACTGCGCTACGGAGAGCTCTCTCGTACTACACCGTAGTTTTCGACATTTCCCCCATTCAGATGATTTAGAAAAACAATTAAATACAGCTAATTCAGTTATATTATTACCCTCATCAGTTTGATTATGTAGTCGCTACTAATGACGCATAAGTACGGAAATCAGTATTTATCCCGTTTCTGGCTTTTTAATCGGGGGTTGACAAATTTGATGTGTTGCACTCAGATGACTTTTTCTACTCTTGTACTAACCATTCTTACAATCCCTTATTTCTATATCTTCGTGTTAGTTGAGATAAATATTTGCAGAAATTATCTTATTGTTTATCTTCTTGTAGGTACATGGAGAATATGGGAATAGAGTAGCCTTTGAGCGATAGTCAGATCTTTTAAAGCTTTCAAATTCCGCTCTCTCTGTACGATTAACATTTTAAAAATGAATAACGATGTTGCATTTGACAGAAGTATAAGTTCTTCAAAACTCACTTAAATAACAAGGAATATCTCCGAAATGGTTCACTCTATAAAAAAAATTATTGAGACACAAATTGTGTATTTTAGCAAGATCTACATTTTTTGTATGGTAAGATTTGGTTTATCTCTAACGGGTTACCAGTTATGCAGAAGTCATCCAGAGTAAATAGGACTGCATGGGTTACAGCTAGAAAATTCAAGATACACATTTCATTTGACATAAAACTATCTCAAACATATGGCATTTTAATCAAAATCGTTAGAGCCATTTTCAAGAAAATAAAAGATTTCGAAAAGTTTTCCATGTAAAGGATATTTAGTGTGGAGGAATTTTCTTCAAAATCTTTGTGTCGCATCCTTGAAAGACATTAAACCAACTTTGGTTTTTAGTCGACTTCTCGTTTTTGAGTTACGCTGTCCACAGACTGACACAGAGACACACACACAAACAGACAGATACACATACACACACGGACCTTTTTCTAAAAATGCTTTTTTAGATTCAGGGGACCTTAAAAGATATATTTCCGGTGAAATCTCGACATCGAATTTTTGGTTGGAATACAATACTTCCTCTACTTTACGTAGTACAGACAGGACATTAAAAGCCGTGTAGTACTCGGCTGAATCGGGTGATTTGGTAACCCTATCTATCATTAGGATAACGGGGTGCTCACAAAACTACTTCCAGCTCAGAGCCATGCTTCCGTGTTGTGTAGAAAACTTTGAGTATTCGGAACGGTTTCTAAGAAGAAAAGAGAATCCACCTTCAGTAGGGAGGAACTGGAGAAACTGTTGTTTGGCAAGTAATGAACGTACTACTGTGCACACAGAGAAAGCTGTCACGTCTACGTACGCACTCATGTAGACGACGTTGTAGCAGACCAAGCAAGCCGCTATAACTGGCCTGCTTTATTCAATGGAAAGAGAGCTAAAAGAGTTCCAGAAGAGCCGACTTCAGTGCTTTTACTGTCAGTGTTTGTAGAAGAGAAAACTTAGAAAAGTAAACATGAACTTTTCAAGCCAAGTATCTTAAAAGGGGATATACAGGTGTGGGAAATACAACATTACGTCATTTGGCATCTGAAAGTCGTTATGGAACCTGTCACAAGCTTTAAAAAATCTTATGTGTTGCACTCACATAACTTTCTCTACTCTTGTACTAACCATTCTTACAAACCCTTATTCTTCTATCTTCTTCGTGTTAGTTGAGATAAACATTTCAAAAATTACCTTATTGCTCGTTTTCTTGCACGTGCAATGGGAATACAGTAGGCTTTGAGTGATAGATTTTAATGCTTTCAAATTCTCGTCTCTTTGCACGATTAACATAAAAAGTGAATAGCGATGTTCCACTTGACAGAAGTGTAAGTTCTCCAAAACTTACACAAATAGCGAGGAATATCTCCGAAATGGTTCACTCTACAAAAAAATGTATTTGGACATAAATTGTGTGTGTTAGCAAGATCTACATTTTTTATATAGTAAGATCCGGTCTTACTGTTTACGAGTTAAGCAAAAGTCATCCTGAGTAAATAGGACTTCATGGGCTATAGCCAGAAAATGCAAGATATACATTTCATTTTTCATAAAAATATCTCAAACACATGGCATTTTAATCAAAAGTTAGTCATTTTCAAGAAAATGAAAATTTTCTAAAAGTTTTCCATGTAAAGGGTAGTTTAAGGTCGAGCAATTTTCTTCAAAATCTTCGTGTCACATCCTGGAAAGACATAAACTTAAATACCAACTTTGGTTTTTAACCGACTTTTCGTTTTTGAGTTATGCTGTCCACAGACAGACAGACAGACAGACAGACAGACAGACAGTCCACAGACAGACACACACACACTTACCTTTTTTTAAAAAATGCTTTTTTGGGGTTCAGGGGGTCTCAACGCATATATTTCCGGTGAAATTTTGACGTTGAATTTTTGGGTGGAATACAATACTTTCTCTAGTTTACTAAACGTAGTAGAGAGAGTAAAAAAGCATCACATTCGCGTAACTTTTTCTACCCTTTAAAACCTCCGTAATCCGTTAATCTTGATACAAAAAGTGATTTTTCTTGACTATAAATAATCTCAAAGAAAGCAATACGAACTTGGTTGCACGGATAATACGGAAAGCAAAACATAACTGTTCGCATATCGTAAATCAAATTTTGTTACTATAAACGCGTGGGAGAAATAAGAATCGGGTAAGATGTTTTATAGACGTCGTATGACACAAACCATTTTGAAAATGACTAATGCTATAGAAAGCGTTATTTTATATAACTTGTATATTTAAACGAGCTCTCCATTTTTATGTAGTGAGATTATCTATGTCTATGTATAGTTTACACTTATCACTTATGCAAAATTACAAAAAATTGATTCAGAGCGATTCACAGAAAGTGAATTTTATTAGTCATACAAATATCTTAAACACGTGGCATTTTAATAAAAATAGACTTTTTTTTTTGGGGGGGGGGGAAATAAAAAAAGTTTTTTTTTCCCTCGTTGTAAATGGTAAAGCGCGTTCCACCCTTAAAAGACAGTGCACGTTAAATGGAGCGCAGTGTTGCAACATGTACTAGTTGCGAATCTTTCTCCGCGAGCGACTCCGAGGTGGCCTGAGTCCTGTACTTAGTCCTTCAATTGCTGCTTGACGAGACGGGCACTTTTAACTTTGGTATCCCTCCATGCCTTTGTTACTGTATGACCTAAATTTACAAATGACTCGTCTGTATAAACAATTGATTTCCCCTGGTCCCTAAACCTTTTTATGTTTATTAGATATTTATGTCGCCATCTGATGATATCGATATCGTCTCTTTCTATTAATATGCACTTCTTACCCTTTCTTTCATATTCGAACCCCAAATCAGAGTGGCCCTTGAGAAATTTGGTAGGGTCTCATCACTGTTGAACTGTGACAAAATTATATTCAGCGTGGGTTGAATATTTGCAAACAGTAAAGAATGAACAATTCGCCGCACTCCACCTTGCACTATTCAATCATATTGCGTTAACCTAGCGCTTTGTGTAGTCCCGCCCTTTTTGCTTTCTTTTTCGATGGCGTTCTTAGAGGTCGTTTCATTACTTCCTTTTTAATCATACACACTACTGCTTCTGAACACCCGATAGCCTTAGCTGTTTCTTTTACCGCCTTACTTACACGCATTTTACTTCAAAAATAATCTAACATTCATAATTATTTGGCGTTTCTTACTTCTTAATTTACCAACATATCGTCTCTTCCTAGCTTCCCCCTCCACAACTACAAATATTTACAAAAATATTAAACAAATAACGCAATAACAGCTCACATTTACACACACGGCTTCTTTCGAACTAATGTTAGTGCTGCTCCTTATACTATCTTCCGTGTCAGGCCTGACGCTGAATAGATGAATACCTTTTGTTTGCCTTACTGGATAAAAGAAAGAGGTTACTGTCTTTTGGTTTATTTTAAAAACTTTCTCCAACCTTCCTCAACATTTGTTCTCGCTGGTTCCCTGATGTAAACTCAATAACAAAAAAGTTTCACACTGCGTAACTTTTGCAGTGCACAGATATAAAATTTTCCGAAAACATTTAATTTAAAAAATTATAACACTTAACTGGGTAAACATAGAGAATTCAAAGTAGGCAGGTAGTAGCACTATGGTTTACTCTACCTAAGAAAAAAATATAGATGCATTCTAGCAGTTAGTTTGTTAGTTAGCGCGTGATGAGTATAGAAACAGCAAATATCGGACTTCTATTGAAAAAAACGTTTTCTGAAGAAATTTGGACCTATAGAAATGTATAATGACTCTGAAAAGGATATAACCTGATAGAGAAAATCTGGCAACAGAGCGAGGGTAGAAAAGGACGCGGCTAATGGCAACTTGTATGCGCTAGATAGAGACAGAGATGTCCCATTTAACTCCATACTGTCTTCTAAGAGTGGAACGCTATATAGTTTAGGCTGAGTATATTTTCTATAAAATCTTCACTTGGTATGTTTGAACAGTGTCCGACTTTAATATGAAATTTGATATTTGTTGGACATTTTGTTTGCTATTCAAATGGAAATTTTTCTAAATGCTCTTTTTTTACTTTTTGAACTCTCAGAACGCGTGTTCACAGTGAAACCTCGATATCTTACATCCTCCCCCCAGCAGGGCTTTAGTTGGGCTGGCACTCAGCGGTATTCAGTACCTACTGGTTATTGACTTTTCCAAAGTGAGTACTGGAAGTTCTGAAACATGCAGTGCGCATTGCTCTTAAAAGGTCATCGGTGTTCACTTGTTTGGATAAAATTCTAATAAGTTACTGATTAGAATAAAACCTTATAATACCTAATGGAAGGGAGACGATAACATTGAAGAAAGATTGGTTTTTGCAGCACGCTGTATGTAAAAGAATCGAAAGAAAAACGAGTCAGTTTTACCCATCTGAAGGAAGATTTATTGTGGACCACTTGGGCAAACTAAGTAAGTGTAACATTTTATGCCGAAGAATATTTAAAATAATGTATCATATATCTGTCATGCAACGGTGCCTCAGAGTTGTAGGAGTGCAACTTAAACATTTGTTTATGTCTATCATAATCTAGGATTGCTGTGACCACAGATAATTATTTTCCAAGGCGGGCAGTGTGCTAAAGTTAATATTAATATTGCGGTGTTAAATTAAGCATTTGTAACACTAGGTAACTCAGCAAAACAATATTAATTTTTGTGTTTTTAATAAAAATAATATTTAAAGTGAGATATTTTAAAACGTTACTGTGTAAGCATTATACATCTGTATAGTTTTAATGATATGAAAACGAATAATTACTTCATGCACGATCATTTTATCGCTGAAAAGAAGGTGGATTTTTTTCTTTGTGATGAAATTATTCAACGACTTTGCATGATAGAGCCAGTGGACTTTACATTAGCACACATGTACAAATTGCACGTCTGCCACGAACTAAAACGGGGCAAGAATTATTGAACTATAAGTGTAGCAAATGGCGATTTCCACTAATTAGGCTTATTAACATTTTATTTTTGAAAATTAAAGGGCAACCTCTGCTAATTAATTAAATCCATGCCACAATTTTTAATTTCCCTTCCACCTACATGTAGTTGGTTCTGGCAAAAAATTCTATGCTAAGATATCACCGGATATACGTGTTTTGAGACCCCCTGACCCCTCTCCCCCCAAAAAAAGCATTTTTAGAAAAAGATCCATGTGTGTGTCAGTGTGTGAACGGTATAACTCAAAAATGAAAAGTCTGTTAAATACTAAACTTGGTATTTAAGTTCATATCTTCCAAGCATGGACGTCGCGAAGGAGGGGGGGGGGAGGGCAAGGGGGCCGCGCCCCCCGAAAGTTAATGAAATTAATGTGTAATCAATTACTGACTATTAGACTATTATTTTAATTTTAATGTAAAGAAAAATTTTTATTTAGCACAAATTAATATGGTTATCCGCAACAAATACTATAACTTTTGGCAACAAAATAATGAATTAATATTGTTTGATTGCAAACTTCCAACATGTTGCCCCCCCCCCCACCCTAGAAAAAGTCTGCCAACGCCCATGCTTCCAAGGAGGTCACACGAATATTTTCAACAAAATTCCCCCACCCAAATTATCCTATACATGGAAAATTCTTCAGAAATTGTGACTTTTTAAAAAAAATGACAGTAACGATTTTGATTAAAGTACCTCATATTTAAGAACCTTTCATGTTAAACGAAATGTATATCTTGAATTTTCTGGGAATGTCCTCTGAAGTCGACTTTGACTTTCGTATAAATGGTAAACCGTAAGAGATAGACAAAATCTTACTACACAAAAATTGCAGGTCTTGTTAAAGACATAGTTTATCTCAAATACTTTTTTCTTTCTTTTTTGTGGAGTTAACCATTTCCGAGATACTCCTTGTTATTGATTTGCATTTTGAAATACTTCTACGTTTCTTAAATGGGAAGTCTTTATTCGTCTCTCTCTCTCTCTCTCTCTCTCTCTCTCTCGGCCATACAAAGAGAACGGAATTTCAAAGCCATTAAATAACGACTCGCCTTTAGAAGATCTGACTATCGCTTAAAGCTTACAAGCAAATACGCAATAAAACAAGCTCTGCAAATGTTTATCTGGACTAACATGAAGTACCTAGATAGAAGAATCAGCATTTGTAAGAATAATTTGTACAAGAGAGAGTAATGCGAGTGCAACACATAATATTTTTATTGTTGGTGAAGAATACATTGACTATGAGCAAGCAGTGTGCTTTAATAAAATATGCCAAAGAAGTAAAAGGGAAATAGAGCATGTAAATTCCCCGCCCTTTAGAAGTGTGTTGCTCTAGTGACAGGACGACTACTGTGAATTATTGTGGACTGTCCGAGTTCAACACGGACGGCAGTAACCCTAAATAGAATGTGAATAGCGTATCTGAGTCACAAAAATAAATCTAGGCAAATACAATGTATTTTAAGAAAAGCTAGCTCAATAGTGAAGAGGAATCCAAGACTGAGAGAATGAGCAATATCGAAACTGTCAGATTTTGTAAGAGCCAGAGCCAGAGCCACAGCCGGATATCATATCATCCTGTGGGATGATGTGGTCAGGTTTACCTACTGTCCCAGATCAAGGTGACTCACCGCTAGTCTTGACCTACACCACACATCCGAGTGGGTCACGACAATACCGTTACCCCTGAACCGGATATATACGAAGTGAACCCTACATTTCTTAGAAGTTCCAAACAAGTTCAATGTGCTGCTGTCTTCCGAAGAAAAATATATCATTCAAATGTAGCCAAAATGATTCGATAATTTTTTATTTTGTAATACAATTAATTATATCTACGGTAGAAGTTAAAAATTGGGTTTAACATTTTAATATATGTGCATACATGTACACATGCAATGTAAGCCTTCGGTGTAATCCCTCTTGGATTATTTATGAATATCTTAGAGCATAGACCACGTGGTATCCAGATTACTTCTCTTAAAGGAAGTGAGAATTATAATGCGGTGCAAATAAAATAAAACTGATGTATTACATTCACATTAGTTTCTCCACACATTCTTCGACACACTGTTCTTCAAAACGCTTGCTCTTCTATCCACTTCATGTTAATTGAGATAAAACATTTGTAGAAACATTTTATTACATGTTTCCTACTAGAAAGAATGAAAATAGGGGAGTACAGTAGGCTTAAGCGATAGTCGAGTCTTTTAAGAGCTGATGACTTTCAAATTCTGTTTTCTTTGAATGACCAGTGGTAGAAGGAAGGGGGAATAATAATTTGAGAAAAGTAAATATTTTAAGATTGAAACCAATATCAAGGAATATCTTGGAAATGGTTAATTACACAAAATATGTGTTTGGCATGGATTGTTTGCCTTAACGAGATCTACATTTTTTGCGTGGTAAGATTTTGTTTGTCTCTTATGGTTTACCAGTTATACAGAAGTAATTAAAAATGAATACAACTTCAGAGGCTATTCCCAGAAAATCCAAAATATACATTTCATTTGTCGTGAAAATATCTTAAACATATGGCCATTTAATCAAAATCGTTAGAGCTGCTTTTGAGAAAATAAACATTTCCGAAAAATTCTTCATGTAAAGGGTTGTTTGGGGGCGGGGGGGGGGGGGGAGCGCATTTTCCCCCCAAATTGTCGCATCCTTGGAAGATGCTGAGCTTAAGCATCAAGTTCGGTATATAACTGACTTTTTTATTTTTTCTCCTACGTATAGTCCCTTTATAAAAATGTTTTTCGAAAATTTTGATTTTCTCAAAAATGGCTCAATCGATTTTGATTAACATGCCGTATGTTTGAGATATTTTTATGACAAATGAAATGTATATTTTGAATTTTCTGGCTATAGCCCATGTAGTCCTGTTTACTCTTGATGACTTCTGCATACCTGGTAAACCGTAAGAGAGACCAAATTTTACTATACAAAAATCTAGATCTCGTTATAATGCACAATTTATGTGCAAATCACTTTTTTGTAGTGAAATATTACTTGTTATTTGTGTGAGTTTTACAAAACTTATACTTTTCTCTACTGGAAGGTCATTATTCATCTTTTTTTCGCTTCGCCGTGCAAAGAGAGCGGAATTTTAAAGCCTTCATATAGCAACCAGCTTTAAAAGATTTGACTATCGCTCAAAGCGATTCCTCTTGTACCTACAAGTAAATTATCTATAGTAACACCATAGCGGATAGAAGAGATAGTGTGAGCTCTTCGGGAGTTACTATGGTTCGCTCACAAGATGGCACTGGTGTCACGGTCGCTTCACTTTAGTTCACGAATGCATGGTGAAAATGGGTTTCATATTATCAATTAGCATTTTAAATACCTAAAATCGTAAGCACGATTATTTGAAATAATGTTTTGAAACATCGTCTTTCCTTGACATATAATATAGGATGCTATTTTACAATAATGGGTATTATAATTCATGAAGAACAATGGGAAATATCTGCTTACATGATTTTACGCTGAAAAATTAAACCATAATGCAAATTATGTATGTTATGTATATAAAATATCGAAACTCACCGTGAAATTAGATGTTGGAGACCTTGGAGAGTTTACGTGTTGATTTTGTTGACTTCGATGACGTCATTTCTCTACTGATTTCCTTGGTACGAAAAAAGAAGCAACACTTCATGTAATGTAGTGTTAACTTTCCAACTAAATCCAGTTTGTGTTCCACGCAACATCCAATTCCACTGGGTCCTAATATGATTTCGTCTATGTTATCTAAGCACTCATAAAATATATCACCCCACAAACTTTCAGACGAGCACATTTGCTTCTCCAAAATAGCCTCGACTTGCAAAAGAATATTAACCACACATTCAGTGGGGTAGGTTAAATACCGACAATTTTTTAGGGTGTCATAGTCTTTTATTGTAGTGAAAGTGGAAGCTAATGTGTCGGAGGGTAGATCGGTGGACAGAGTAGAGGCACAGGTTTCACAACTAAGCTTTTCGAGCATCTTTTTTACTATATAACCGCCTAAGTTGTGTACTAAGCATCTTTTAGAAATATTGTCCTTATAGAGTTCGGGAACTTCACTTTCCCAGTCAAGTATTTTAGTTTTGTTCTTTATTTTGTTTCCAACAAAATCCAACAGCTCACGGTTTTTTTGCTCAGTTTGTTTTGCCAATATAGGAATTTGACTCATAAAAGATATAAGTGGTGGCTCTACTTTATTCTCACAATTAGCAGCATTTAACAGTGCAAGTTTTACAGGGACATACACAGCCTGTAGCATATGTAAATGTAAAAAGTCAACTGTGGAAGGATGGTCATCACAGCTTAAAGAACGCATAATTCCAAAGTGCCGTTCAAGGGGGTCTTGATTGAATTTTGCTGTTAAGACGTACGCAAATCCTCTACTCCATAAATACTCGGACACTTCCAAAGTACTTTTTAAGGTGACTCTAAGAGATTCCATTGTTCTAGTTGAGCAGAATGTGTTATTTTAGACGTTATTATGCGAAAGAAATCTTTTAGTACTCTGTGAGATTGCGAATTTTTATAGAGTGCTTTAACTGGAACTGTGGAGTTTAATGCATCTACAAGATTATTTACATCTCTTGTGAATAGTTCAGCATTTTCACTTCCCTTAAATTTTTCTAAATTAATTTTACTGAAGAAGTCAATGCCATTTGCAGTGCTGTTACTGAACAATTGAAAACACAGTCTCACATTCATTTTCTGAAAAAAGGTGGGGTATATGTGGGATGAGGTCAATTTCGGGCAAACTCTAAGACCAGCAAATTTAGGAGAAGTGTCAGCTTCATAAATATATCTATAAAAATTATATTGGATGCTTTTATTTCTGTATAAGACATCCACCTTATCATGAAAATAATTTCTCATGCATTTTATTATGTGGGCGCAATCTGAAAAAGCCCATATTCTTCTTTTGTCATCAAGTGGGTGCTGGATACTACATTGTACATTTTCACATGTTGCTCCTATTCCTAAAATTTTCCATACTTTTTTGTTTGATTGACTTCCATCACTAGTGAAACCAACAATTCTTGTCCCTGAGTTTTCTAACTGGATAATCACTTCTATAAGGAGCTTAGCTATTATATCACCGGGTGTAGCATCTCTACTTGCGTAAATCGCTACTGGTTGGCTCCAATTATGTAATAAGGGAACAAACATAAAAACTAAAGCATGGTTAGCCATCGAATTTTTCTGATTGTCAGGAGTGTGTTCACCTAGATTCACGAATCCGTCCACTTTTAGCGAGCTAGCATTGAACCTAACTTCTTCTCTTAATTTGACTTCATCAAATATTACAACTCCAGGACGCTTGTTTTCATCTTCTTCTTGACTGAATGTAGTAGAAATCGCATTTAGAGCATTACTATTTATACCATATGTGCACTTTATCCCTTTAGATGATTTCCTTAAATGGGCTTCAGAAGGCAGGGGCAGCAATTCATGTGTTAAGCAATGTCTATAACCTTTAGGGCTTTTAATTTTAAATAGCAAGCTTTCTAATAGAAATTCAATGGTATAACGCATCCCCTTCGAGCTCGTCTGACATTTTTTAAGCATTGTATCTAGAACCAGCTTTTGTTTTTTACTTAAACAATTTAAATTGCGTTTATGTTCGCAACAATTAGCGAATTTCTTTTCTACTATTTTTAATTTAGCGCTCTCTTTAGATAGCAGGATTTTAGTTCTAACTAAATTTCTATTGAGGTTTCTAATTCTTTTCTTCAGTGTAGCAATTTCATTATTGACACTTGTGTTTGTGACCTTGGAGGAATTAAAACTGTTTTCTGTGAATTCCTCATTGTTGAAGGACGGCGCGTTTGAAATAAGAACTGGTTGACTGGATCCTGCATCTGGTAATTTACTGGTTGTTGAATATTGCTTTTTCAGTAATTTTTGTCTCTGTTTTGTGGAGATTTTCGGGATTTATGCACTGTGGTTAAGTACCTGGGTAAATTAGGAAATATACAGAGAATTGCCCCTGGCTTTAACCGCCATTTAATTCTAGGGATTTCAACTAGTTTTCCATGCACAACGAATGAATCAACTTTCACTAAAAAGTCCTCTGGAAAATGTTTGTCACAAATACTAGATTTAACAGATAATTTAGTGTCTTTCCTAGGAATAGACTTTTCCCATTTGTAAAACAGATTTTTATCTTTAGGAGGAGTAAAAAAATGTCTAGCTTCTGAGCAGTTTCTGTATCCTGAACGACACGCGGGTAGAAAACAAGTTGGCATTTTTAATCAATTATTGATGTTGCTTGAAACTTGCGTTTTGAAGAACACACACATTTATGCACAAACTTAGAAGCAATTTCACAAGTTATGTACCTAATTACTCACAACACACAACGCATAGGTATAAAATTGTCTGTACTTCCGAATCACATACTAGGCAGTTCGGTCGCATTTTGAGGCGACTGCGATCGCCACGCCGCAGTTTCGGTCAGTTGACACGGGACCAGGGACCATGCAGTGAACTAGCGGGAGAGCTCACTTTCTTCTTTCTTTCTTCTTCTTCTTTTTATTTTACGACGCTCTTGAATACCAGTACTTATTCATTTAGCGTCCTCCTCCAATGTTTATACTAAATGACTAATTTGTCAATTTAGCATCCTTTAATATTTTAAATGAGCTGCTTTTTGGAGTACTATACTTTTTAGAGTTTAATTTTACATTTCCTAATATGTTTAATAATTTTATTGAATACTAATTTTAGATTATAGTTTAATAAATTTGTTATTTTAATAGGTCCCAGTATGCCCAAATTATAAATAGAACTCAAAAACTCACTAATTTCATTTTTATATAAGTTGCAACCTAATAATATATGTTCTAAATTTCCATATTCACCACAACTGCAGTAGGGAGAGTCTTTCTTCTTCATTTTAAACAAAAATGCAGGTGTTAATGCAATATTTAGCCTCATTTTGATTATGTTGCACAAGTCTTGTCTAGGATAGTATATATTTTTGAACCAAGGATTATATTGTTTGTTGCTAATCCAATGGTCTTCAGGATGTTCCTTTAACCATTGTGAAGTTGTTTCACTTTTCATATGATGCAAGATATCTTTAGGTGGTAATTGTACATTTATTTTTTCTTCTATCTTTCTTGCTTGTTTGGCCAATATGTCTGCTTTCATATTACCTTCTATGTTTTTGTGACCGGGAACCCACACAAACTTAATTTGACAATTTTCTTGATAGGCATAATACACTTTTAATTTTATTTCCATTTCAATTAAATTCTGATTACATGCAAGTCCAAAATTTTTTAATTTATTCAAAACACTTAGGGAGTCCGATAAAATTATGCTCGTTTTTATCTTATTTGTAGTGATATAATTTATTGCAGTTCTAATAGCAATAAGTTCAGCCGAATATATTGTAAATTCATCACTCATTTTAACTGTAATATGGTCTTTGGATTTGCTTAAATATACTGCTGCACCAACATCACCTTCTCTATTTTTGGATCCATCAGTGAAAAAATATTCCCATGTGTTAACCGGATAAGCATCTGTAAATTCTCTGTATAATTGTACCGGATTGTGTACATTTTTTATGAAAGTATTGGTATCAACATCTAACTGAAAATGAAGTATATTCCAGTGAACACAGTATGTAGGACGTCTAGGAGTACCGTTTTTCTTTACCATGTTTCTGTATAGAATCCATATGTACATGACGTTGAAATTTTCCTTGAAGTAATTTAAAATGTTACTATTATTGAATGCATACAATTGATCCAGAGACTCCACAAGCTTATCTTCCAAGCAGTAGCCCAACTTAACCACAAATTTACAAGTTAGATGTAATTGTTTTAATCTAAACGGAATGATCCCAAATTCTTTAAATGTAAGAGTTCTTGAGGGTGTTCCAGAAATGCCCAGACCTTGTTTAATTATTTTATACAATGATGAACTCAAAAAATCTTCGCTTTTACGTGATATTCTGCCGAATAGTATAGCTCCATACTCCAATGTAGAATTTATCAAATTGTTATATAATATTCGTAGAGTATAAGGATGAGCTCCCCATTTCTTTCCAGAAATATATTTGAAAATATAGGATATATTGTTTAATTTTCTTACTATCTGATTTATATGAAGATTCCAGCATAATTTATTATCTAAAACCATTCCCAGAAACGTTATATTGGAGGTAGAAGCAATTTCTTGATTACCCACTCTAAGTGTTTTATTGAATTTTTTCCTTCCTTTTCTAAAAATTATCCATTGACTTTTTTCAGAATTTATGAGAATTCCTTTATTCTCCAAATTTCCGATAATATTGTTGATGTTCTCACCAAACTTCGCGATAGTAGTGTCCATCATTTCTAGCTTACAAGAAGTATATAATAACAAATCATCTGCAAATGCAAGTCCCTGTATTTCCGCGTTAAAGAATTTTTCTAACATTAGTGTGTATAAAATATATAAGATAGGACTCAATGATGATCCTTGGGGTAAACCCAAGCTTGTTGTTCTTGTTTCTGAGCAGTGAAATCTAGGATGTAGTGTGATCTCTCTGTCAATCATCAAATTTATAATACATCTTATCATTTTAATAGGAAGTTTAATTTCTTTTAACGTTTCCATTAATAAATTTAATTGAACGGAGTCATAGGCTCTGCTATTGTCAAGTTTGAGTGCTAATAAACAATTTTTCTTCAGGAAGCTTGAGTGAATTTCTGTAATTAAAATGGCTAAACTGTTTGTTGTGTTAAAGTGTTTTCTAAAACCATACTGAAACTTAGGCCATAAACCATACCTTTCCAAATAAAAAGTAATTCTGTTAGCCAATATCTTTTCAAAAATCTTCCTTAGTACGCTGGATAGTGCTATAGGACGGTAGCTACTAGGTAAACTTGTATCCTTAGATGGTTTCTTAATAGGGACAATATAGAATTGTTTCCAGTATCCGGGAATTTTACCACTGTTAAAAACATAATTGAATCCCCTGCTCAATGTTCTTAAAGTATTCTCTGATAGATTGTGCATCATCTGGTAACTTACTTCATCTGGACCCGGAGTGTTGTTCTTATGCCTTAGAAGAACATGTAGTATCTCACTAAGTTCGATTTCTTTAACTAAATCCGCATTTCCCACAATACTAGTTGTATCTTCCTTTATTTCATGTAAATCTTGTTGAAAATTAGAGTATACAAAGTCCGGGGCATTGGTTTTTAGGAAACTATACTGTAAATCAAAATAATCTTCAATTTGAGTATAACTGGATCCATTATTTTTTGAGAAGGATCTGATATCTCTCCAAATTTGATTAATGTTTTTTGATTGTAGAGATAGAGAATTACAAAATGTATTCCATTTATTTCTTTTTGCCGAATTTAATATTTTCTTTGTAATTGCGGTTTCTTTTTTCATAATTAGATAGTTCTCTAGATTCCTATTTTTCCAAAAATTTTAATGGCATCTTTCCTCTTTTTTACTGCTAGTTGACAATCACTGTTCCACCAAATGGGTTTTATGTAAATCTTAGATTTGTTTTTATAATAGGCTGGATGAAAACAGTTCAAATAATTTTGTAATTGTGTATAAAATATATTAATCACATTGTCTTCCTCCAAACTATCACTACTCAAGGCTGAATCAAAGAATTTACGAAAGTTTATCAAGTCAATGTTTTTATTTCTTGTTTTGATATTTTTAATATTTATATTGGATCTAGTATCTCCCATATTCATAATTATAGGGAAATGGTCACTTCCTAAGTTATCTTTATATACTTCCCAATAAATTTTGGATACTAAATTTTTTGATGCAAATGATAAATCCGGAGACGTATCCGCTTGATTATAAGCTCCCATTCTGGTGGGAGTACCATCATTTAAGATAAATAAATTTTCTGCTGCCAATTTTTTGACAAAAGGAATATTCATGAAATTAAAATTGCCATCCTTCCTTGAACAAGTATAGTTAAAATCCCCACTAATAATAATTTCTTCTTGAGTACTGCAGTAAAAGATTCTTTTCCAGAAAGTATCACTTATAATAGAATTTGGAACTTTATATATATTATATATTCTGATTGAACCAAACTGAATCATAATTCCTTGTACTGTATCGTCTAAATTTCCAATAATTTCAAAATTAGATAATATCATATTATCTTTGTATCCAACTAAAACTCCTCCACCAGTTTTCATTCTGTCCGATCTAATAATTTTGTAATTAGGGACTCGAAATTTATTTCCTGGTTTAAGCCATGTTTCGGTAATCATAAAAATGTCTATATTTTCTTTATGTATAAAATTGTTTAGTTCATTCTTTTTACTGTTTAAACTTCTAGCATTCCATGATATAATTTTACATTTTTTTATTTCCACTATCCTGAACTTGTTGCTTTGCGTCATTGTTGTAGTAAGTTAATAACGAAATGTCCTGAGATATTATCTCCTGAGTAGGAATGATTACTTCACTCACTTCCATACTACAGTTATTTTCTAAAGCAAGAGTGATTGATTCCTGATTTGTATATTCGCTCTCCATTTTTTCATCGGAATTAGTTTCTTTATGGATAGATGGTATGTTCGAAATTAAATGTTGTGCTTGATTTCTGCCATTTGGGTTGATCAACGCGTTGTTCAGGTTTGGGATTTTATTGGTACTTTCTACTTTGTTTACGGGACTGGGTTTCCTTTTTTTGACCGCTTTTTTAGTAAAAGACCCACTAGGTACTTCCTTAGATTTAATGGAAGAAACTTTATTTTCTTTATGAAAGTTGTTTAACTCTTTTGAGGCAATGACACATAGCGAATTGAGTTTCGGATTTTCTATTACCGCACTTTTCTGGCTTACTTTGTCGGCGTAGGTTGTATTACCTTTCAGTATGTTAATAGCATCGTACCTTGAAACTCTCATTTCTCTCACTTTTTTTAGAACTTCAGTTTCGAATAAATATTTAGGGCATTCCTTTGAAGTTGCTTTATGGTTCATGGAACAACTGATACATCTTTCTGTTTTTGCTTTACAATCCTTTTCAGCGTGTTGGTAGCTACATTTGTTACAACTAACTTCCTTTTTACAGGTTTTGAATGAATGGCCAAAAAGCAAACAATTTTTACACTGAAAGGGTTTCTCTTCAAATTCATTTACTTGACATGATATGCCATAAATATATATTCTATTGGGAAGCATTTGTGCTCTGAAAGTAAATAAGACTGTTTCAGTGGGGAGCAGCTGAATATCGTCCCGATTCTTTCCAGGTACTTTTTTCATAAACCTGTGCACCTTAAGAATTTCATAATTTCTATCATTAGTTGTTTGTTCTAGGATTTCTGATTCAGATAACTCAACATCGATTCCTCTTACAATTCCCTTGACTATGCAGTTGTAATAAGGAATGAATGATTTCACATTATATTTACTATCGAAATCTGATTTTAAGAAGTTATTGGCTTCTTGGAAATGATTGAAGTATACTTCAATTCTATTTCTACCAATTGGTTTAATTTCTTTTGCTTTAAATCCATTTTCAAATATCATTTTACCATATTTCATAGGATGAATCCTGTTTACATTTCCTTGGTTACCATTGATAATAACAAAATATGGACCCGAATCTCTGTAATTATACAATATTTTCTCGCTTTTATTACTTATTATTCCTTTCTCATTCTTTTCTTCCATAATTCTTTCTACTGTATTCATGTCCTTAATTACACTTATTTCCATATTTATTAATTCCTTTTTACTGAGATCTACATCGTGCGACATTTACCAACCCCTAAGGGTGGAATTTGGAAGTATTATTTGTCTATATATATAAAGGTTTTTGCACTCTTGTTTGAACAAAATGATCTTAATTAACCCAAGATACGAATTATGCACTAACTACAACTAGCAGCTCAAAGGATACTGTACAAATTAAAATTAAATGAGGAGGACGCTCAATTTCACTATACGCACACACGCACACTTCAAAACAACCGAATCTTGGAGCTCACTTTCTCTTCTATCCGCAATGGTAACACCAGGAGAGGGTTTCATATGACATAATTTTGCGAGCGCGAAGCCTGAGAAAAATTATCTCAAATATGAAAATCTCAAGTGGTATTTGTTTAGAGTATTCCGCAAAATAATTAATAATTCATTTAATACTGTTTAAATATTAGTAGTGATTTAACAGTAAAGAACTTGCAATAGCATTCATGCATTGCAATTAAGATTTATTTTCACAGTTGGCACTAAAACTAATCCAGCAGGCTGTGAGAACAACAAAAACAATAATTTTAGCGTTTAATCCATGGAAATGAGGAATTAGACATATGATAAATATAAATGAACTAAGTAAGTAGGTTATTGATTAAAGGTAGGTCTGCTATATTTAAAATTACAGTATTTTGACTTCGCCTCTTCAGGTAAAATATAAACATCCTCATTAGAATATTCGCCAAATATTTGTCTGTTGTTTTGAATGGCCCGCTAATTGCTTTTATTGTGCATGGATATTTCTAATCTTCAGAAACGTAAGAACATGTTTAGGATGACGAAACCGAGAGGATGTCAAGATTTCACGGAAATATGTTTTGAGACCCCTTGAATCCCCCCCCCCCCCCAAAGCATTTTTAGAAAACTGTGTGTGCGTGTGTGTATATGCGCGTGTGCGTGGACAACATAACTCAAAAACGAAAAGTCAGTTAAAAACCAAAGTTGGTATTTAAGTTTAATATCTTTCAAGGATGCGGCACGGAGATTTTGAAGAAAATTCCTCCACCCTAAACTAGTTCTGGTAGAGCAAGTAAAGCTTCTTTTTTAATTTCAGACCTCAAAACATGTATTTCCAGTGAAATCTCAACATCAGATTTTTGGATGGAACACAATATATACTTTCTTTACCTACTACCTACGGGGTAGGAAAGGTAAACATCAAAATATCTCTCTTAGTTTTGAGCTCTGTGAAAAATCTTACATACCAAACTTTTATAAATGATTGTTCCTGACAAGACATGTTATTTAAATGATTCTGATATGATGAAAATTTAAGGAGTTATATTAGTTTTTGTTATTAATCATGCATATAAACCAATGCTGTAACTTTTATTGGCAGTTACTTTACAGTAGGAAATGGAATGGTTCTGATTGCATAACATGCATAAGATGCAGGAAGAAGTTTGTGTGCTGTTAAATCTTTTGCTTATGTTTTAATTGTCACTAACATACTGAAGGGAAAGCTTTATTACTGTTTTTTAAAAATCATATGTTGTATTATACACAGAGAAAGAGACAGAGAGAGCGAGAGAGAGTGTGCAAGAGCAAGCTTCACAATTAAGACAATAACAAAGGTGGAGCTGCAGTTCTCTTATATATTTCCGTACTTATAAAAAAGAACATGTAAGTTTTCCTACATTTTTGTAGGAGATTAGAAGCTGATATTGTTGAAATGTTTTATGAAAACAAAGCTTGAAATTATTGCTTCATACATGCATACATAATAAGCTATAAACCCCCCCCCCCCCCCCTCACCTGAAGTCTAAAATAGAAACCATAATTATAGTACCAGCACAGGTAGCTGAGATAGTTATGCAGTGGATTTCTGAATGAGAGAGCTGGGGTTCAAATCGCATCAGAACCATTATCCTTTTTGACTGAGGTATTTTTTTTCTATCATTGGCCCCTTCCTCCAGCTTTTCCTCAGTTCTCATAACTGAAAAATGGCAAGGAGGCACCCTAAACATAGGCCTGGAACATTTATTTCCCAAATTTCCTTTCCAGTTATCAATTAATTTATCATTAGTGTTCACTGTCCATATTCTGTAAGAATGGGCATTAAATACTACCCAGAAAAACAAGTAGATAACTACCATAGTAGTCCTTTTTCCTCGCAATAATTCTGGATTTTTTGCGATATGCACCTCAAAGGAGGGTTAAACCAAAGAGTTTATTTTGAATGCCTTATACAATTATCATGCATGTGCCTAACCTGAAGGATTTTAAAATTGCTTAAAACACCTGTCTATAGAAATGCCTTTATTCTTTAGGAATATATGAATGATGATGTGCAATATAGAGAGGTATAGGCATTTTACTACATACGGCATCACAGGCAGTGACACTGATGATACATGGAATGAAGATGGAGCACCGATGGAATGAGATGGCAGGGAAAAAGGGAGAATCTGGAGGAAACGTGCCTCAGCGTCACTTCGTCCACCACAAATCCCACATGCGGTTGCCTGGGATCAAACCCAGGCCACTTTGGATGGGTGAGGTGTCCCACCTCTGTTACACTTACACATACATACACACAATGTTGTTGTAAAAACATAAATTACTAGTTATTTTTTCAAAAGAATAGTGGGCCTTATTACAAAGATATTTTAATACCTTTAAGAAATTGTTTAACATTGTCAGATAAATACTTTCATCTTATTGGGAATTAATTACAAATTATATTTGATAGGTACCTGGATTATAATATTGAAACAAGGTACATTTCTTTAACGGTCTAGTATTTTTTACAGAAATACCTTAATCGTTAAAATTTTTCTTTGTTTTGCAAAGAAAAAATCAAGAGAAGCAATAAATACCTATTCAGAAAGAATACTTAATGTTTCTACCAACAAATAAGTTGGTATAAATATCTGGTCTAGGTACTGGATGTGTTTTATACAGCTTTTACTATAAAATGAAGACCTACATTAACTGAATTTCTGGAGGGGTATAAGATTACAATTTTGTATAACAAGTCAAACTAAAATCTAAATTTATAATGTTTTCGTTTATTAAAATATTTAATAATGTGAAGAATGCTTACCCCTCCTCCTCCCAAATAAATAGAAAGGCAAATATCTGAACTAGAGAATATTTTCAAAGTGGCGTAGAGTACATTTTCAAAAGCAAAACGTTTTTCCTTTATTTCTCATTTTGTTTATTATTTAAACAGTGATGTGTATTTATTATTCCTAGCTCTAACATATGTGCTTCACCTGGTATACTATTATGTCTTATGAGAGTTATCAGTTGGCTCTGAATTGCATTTCAACTCAATTTATTTTCTTTATGCTTGTTAATCTTTTTCAGATGAGCAAGGTGGAAGGTGTCCAGCACTGAAGCAATGGGGCATCTGTCCCACCCCTGCCACCAAATGTAATGAGGATGAAGATTGTATTGGTGGGATTGAGAAATGCTGTGCTACAGCATGTGGCCATGTTTGTGTAAAACCTCTTTATACTGGTAAATACCTGCATTAATAACCCTTGTTATATATTTTCTGTTATAGTAAAACCTTAACGTTTTGCTTCTTTTTTTAGCTGTAGCTTCACTTTTTCGCTATATATGCACTAGCAGTAAAAAGGCTTGGTATCGCCACTTTTTCTGTTTGTTAAGGACATGTTTATTAATATGAATGGTATGACAAATGACAATGTGATAAATCCCACTCCTGACTCCAGTGTGACAAATAACAGGTACAATTATTTTTCCTGTCACTTTAGTTCTCTTCTAAAATTGAGTCACAAAAAAAGTCCTCTTTTTCGTCATTTACATAATCTACAATTCATCATGACCTTGCAGCTGATACCTATTCTGTCTGATTGTAACCTTGACACATACTTCACTGCCTTTCAGTTCTACTTTCTCTGCCTCACAAATTGCTTCCGATACACTTACACTCACTCAAACACCCTTAACTACAAACCACTTAACACAACAAAGAACTCTGACATGATTATTAAATGTTTTCAACTGTCTCTGACTATATTCAAACTCTCTCAACACTGACTACACACACACACGCACACGCACACACGCGCGCGCGCACACACACACACACACAAACACACACACACACAAAACCAATTGATAACAGCTATCTTGTCCAGCACTTAATGACTCACTTCCCTCACCACATTCACTTATACGGCCAAAAATGACGTAGAATGGATTTTTCTTGAAATCCACCTTTTTGTAAACAAGCCTGGCATGTGAACAGTTTGACAATTTTCTGGAATTGCTTTGTTCTGCCACGCTCTTGTTTACTCGCCACACAGTGGTGTGAGGTAGCTTGATCTTGAGCATCTCTTTGATGATGGCTGCCAGCCGGTGTCTTGATAGGTTGCTAGTTTCATTTAACAAAATAACATATTATACTTGAGTAGTATCATATGACAAAATTTTGCAGAACATCAGATATTGAAGGTATACAGTACTATTGTATTCATAACATGCAAGTATAAGTCTGCATATCTAATAAATAGAAAGACTGATTATTGTGATACCAGCTCACAAAATAATTAGAACTATTTGACATCCATCAAAATAGTCACTGAATTATTGAGGATGAACAAATACTGTACAGCAAGTACCTGGATGAGCTTTAAATTCAATATGGGAAGATATTACACAGGGAGCTGAAGGGTTCACCATCAAAAATAATTTACAATTCTAGTGTATAAATAGTTTGTTTTGTAGAAGCTTAGCGTGATGATGATGCATTATAATGAGGCCTGAACCTTAATGTAACAATCATAAATAATAATCATTATTATTCATCAATCATTATAAACGCTGCCACCACCACAACAAAAATGCAACAAAAATGCATTGCTACATCTGTTACAAATACCACTTATTTTTTTAGGGTGTGAGCAACTCCACATGGAAGCTGAAAGACAGGCTAGAGCGCTTCCACCTTCAGAAGGATCAAAGGTTCGCATACCTGTCTGTGATAGTAAGGGAGAGTTTGACTCCATCCAGTGTGATAAATCTAGCCCAAAATGTTGGTGTGTAGACGCTGCTGGGTTTGAAATTCCTGGCACAAGGGCACCAGCTCGTGGTCTGGTTAATTGCTCTAGTAAGTATTTACTAGTTACATATAAAAATCAATGAAAGAGGGAGAAGTTTAAAATGGAATGTCAATTGTGAATAAAATAAACTGAATATACTGTAAATTGCTAAGTTATTAAGTATGGAAGACAAATGCCTAAATATCTGTGTCTGTATGTTTAAGTTCCATTAAATGATAATTTAAATAACAAATATAATACACATTTCAGTAGACGTTAAAACTTAAAAATGTGTGTGTGGTGTGCGTATGTGGTGTGTTTGTGCATGTATGTGGTGTATGTGTGTGTTTGTGTATGTGGTGTGTATGGTGCGTGTGTTTGTGCATGTATGTGGCGTGTGCTGTGGTATGTGTGTGTATGTGGTGTGTTTGTGCATGTATGTGGTGTGGTGTATGTTTGCAGTGTGTGTGCATGGGTGCATGCATGTGTGTGCATGTGTGTGTGTATGTGTGTGTCTAATGCACAGGAGTTAACAAGTTATTCTCCTTCTAGCCTCCCAGTATTTATAAGTGATATCTTGATAAATTCAAAAAGTCAGTACATTTTGCCAGATGCTCCACATCCATTTCAACTTATTCAGAATACAATAAACAATTTGTAATGGCAATACTCCAATATTATGAAGATGTTTGCCCAAGCAGTCATGTCCAATAATTAGCAGTGAACTTAAAAGTTGATTTTCTTGAATTTAGGATCATTCATATTTGGTAGTATCAGTTGTTCTTGAAGATTTTAATCAAAGAATTTGACAACTTTTGCACAGAAAATCTAATTGTTGTAGCAATGTGGGTGAATGCAGAATAGTTTTTTGCATTAAGAGCTTTTCTGAAAATATGAACTTTGCACAAAAACATTACAATATGGCATATGAAAAGAAAAATACTGATTTCTTACAAACATTGTGTCTTAAAAAAAGAAGCCTAAGACACTCTACATTAAACTGTATTTAGCTGTGTAGGTATTATATTTCCAGAAAATCTGCTCTATTCATCATTTAAGCATGTTTTAAAAAGAGAAAATTACATTCCAACAAATGTTTAAAAATTTTCTCATTGAGAATGTTATTACCTATAATTTTCATCCATTTTGGTGGCTATTTGCATACACATTTTATAGCATTTTACAAAATTTCATTGTAGCTTAAATTTATGAAAGTTGAGATTTTATGAGGACCATACTGAAAGCCATGAGCAACAATTTTTAAAAATCTTAATCTTTATTTTTTTTTGGACAATCCAATTACATCATCTTGATCTGCAGACTTTTCCATCAGTTTTCAACATGGTCTCCATTTCTTTACACATATTTTTCCCTATTGTTCACAAGTTTGAAGATACCCTTACAATAAAACTCCATTCCAGCTGCCTGAAGACACTGAAATATTCAAATATCCTCCACTGTCTTTTAGCATTGGCCTCCCATCTGTTCCTTAACATAACTGAAAATATGGTAGTTGGAGGGTGCAAAGTTGGGACTGGAGGGAGGACATGGAATAGTTTCTTACCCAAATGTCCTGATTTTCTCCACAGTGACACTAAGAGTATGAGAATGCATGTTGTCCTGTTGCAGCATGATGTTTTTTCCATTTCCATTACATGACAGAACTTCAAAAGTGCCTGGATATAACGGCAGCATGTATGGTTTGTCCAGGTTCAAGAAACTCAACCAGAATGCAACTGTGTGCATCCCAGAAGACACTGCCCATAACTTTCCCAGCAGATTGCACTGCCTTTTGCTCTCTTCTTTGATGACAACTCCAAATGGTGCCATTCTATACTATGGCATTTTGTTTCAGACTTGTAATGATGGAATCAGTTATCGTTACCTGTTACAATATTTGTCAAAACTCATCACCTTCATTTTGAAACCTCTGAAGAAGGCTTTGGGTGATGGTTCTTCTCTCAAGTTTGTGGACTTTAGTAAGCTTTCAATCATTTCTTGCACTGCACTATGTCCTAATGCAAGTTTGGCAGCAACTTCATCCACAATGACACATCTGTCTTCTCTAAGGACCTCATCAACTCTTTTCCTGTTGCATTCTGTGGAGGCAGTTTGAGGGTGACTCTTATGAGACTCATCTTGGATACTCTAGCTCCCATCTTTGGAATGTCTCACCCATCTGCTAACACTGCTGGTGCTCGTGCAGACATCTCCGTAGGCATGTTGAAGTCTGTGGTGAATTTCAGCAGTAAATGTTTCCTCTTTAACAAGGAATTCAATGACACACAGTCAAACAAAGCATTTTTGTCTGCCATTTTGGAAATACTACCTTTGGTCATGTGATAGAAGCTAACGATGTCACAATTTGGCAACATGTGGTATAAAGTCTATAGATTATGATCCTGCAGTTGTTTTTGTTACATTGTTGGAATTTGAATTTCAGCAATAGATTGCTCACAACTTTCAGTATGACCCCCCCCCCCCCCTGATTGCTCCAACCACTTTAGAAAAAATTACATTTCTGCTTCTTTAACAAAACTCAGCAATTCTGAGTCTCTTTAGCAGCTGTGTAAGGCTGTTTTGTAGTTATTAGTTGTTCATTATAGTCACTAATTTGGCTAAACCTGTACCGTATACATTTCAAAGTTATGTTACATGCAAAATGTATAAATATTAATTGCCAACAGATCCAAAGCCATGTGCTGGACACACTTGTCGAATGTTATGTCCACATGGATTTGCATTGGATGATGATGGATGCCCTTTATGCCAGTGCCATGATCCATGCAGTGAAATCAAATGTCCAGGATCACTGAGCTGTGAACTTGAAGATGTAGCTTGTGTTAGACAGCCTTGCCCACCAGTTCCTAGATGTAAGTTTTGTTTCTCCTTTTGAAAATAACATAATGGATTGGTTTATTGACACTATATCATTTATATTTATGTAAGACAGGACATGTTTCAAGAGCTACCATCATCAACTTTATGTGACTGTTGGAGTGTGGTGTCCTTGTTTTAAAAACTTGCACTAATCTTGTCCTCTGGTGTCTTTTCAAGGAATTTTTTGCAAGCTTGTTGCTTTTTAAAAGTTGAGGATCAATTTTGTAGCTAGAAAAACCATGAAATTGATCCTAAACCTATACTTTCAAAAAGCATTCTAACTTAAAACAACCAATTGTTTTAATTTTGAAAAAACAATGGTTGGGTATTCAACTTTGAGTTACTTCAATTTGCAAGCTCAGCAAAAAATTCCTTGAAAAGACACATTAATGCAACAATCTCCAACACAAGGACACCATGCTCCAGCAGTCGGGATCAGGTTGATGATGGGAATAAGAGCTCTTAAAACATGTCCTGGTTTACATGTAGTGTCAGTAAACCGGCTCACATATGTTACCCTTAAATTTTTTACACTCACTCTATATAAGACTTCCAATAAAGTAAATAAGGAAAATTGAAGCTATTAACAGTGAAGCAACAAGATTCTAAAGTAAGAACAAATTAGTTTGTGCAAAAAGAACGTGCAACATTACTAAGATAATTGAAGTTTTTAGTTTCTAATTTGTTCTTACTTGAGAATTCCAATAAAGTAGTTAAATTTGCTTCTTCTGTTTGTGTTATAGCCTTTTATTAATCTCTAATCATTGCACTGAATAATGATTGATGAAATAAAAGAGGATGTGTTGACAGGTAAAAGAGCTAGAAGTCTGGAGAATGTATGTCCTGCTGGAGATCCTTTAACAATCACTGGCAGTGAACGTCCTTTCCTTTGTGGTAACACCCCTGGGAAACCTAGATGTCCACCAATGTTTGAATGTTTTGTGCAGAGAGGTATGATAAAATGATATTGTATTTTGAAATGTCAAGTTTTGAATACAATTTTAATCACTAAAGTAGATAGGTACTTTTAATGCTTTAAACATTCTGTCGTACTATAATTTGTAAAATTGTATTGTTGCTGCTGACAATGATAGCAGTGCTTATACATGTAATATCATAATTGAGAGCACAACATGAAATGGCTTAAAAACACAGTAATAGAAACTGCACAACATCACCAAGGATGACACATTGTCCTAGCATGGATATCTTTTAGGTTGGTTGTTTGTTTTGTTGCTGTGGCACAGAACAAGCATGCATTTCATTTGTTTAATTACAATTCCTGACTTTTCAGAAGTGTGTAAAACAAACAAAATGCAGTTTGGTTCCAATAATGTAGACAGTATTTTTTATTTTAAATATGAACCTATAAACTGCAATGTTGAGCAAACATTCTTGCAGTACAAGCATATTACTTTCTCTATCACATACATAATAGATAAAGAAGGTATTGTATTCCCTCTAAACTTCTGTGTCAAGCTTTTGCTGGAAATATTTTGAGAGTCCCTGAATCCAAAAAAAAAAAAAAAAAACATTTTTACAACAAAGTCTGTTTATGTGTGCGTATTTTTGTGTTTGTGTGTGTCTATCTATTTGAGAACAACATAACTGAAAAACAAAGTCAGTTAAATACTAAACTTGGTATTTTAGTACAGCAGCTTGGCAGGTTTTCTCCGGGTTCTCTGGTTTCCCCCGCCACTCATTCCAACAAATTGCTCCATTATCACCTTTCCAATCATTGATTTCACCTGCATTTCTTCTTCACTATCATACCTGGTGCTTGGCTGGCCACCCGCTTCCAGGCCTTCACTCTGTCCAGTCCATAGGACCACAGGTTCCAGGCCACTCAAGGCACCAAGGATTTTCAAGGATTGAATACAATCCCAAACCAATTTTGATGTTACCTGGGATGAGGAAAGTGCTTTGAGAGCACTTAGACAAACTATAAGGATGAGGATCTGCTTACCTTGGTAGCCTCTCTAGATCTCTCTAAAGCACAGGATATAACAGAAAAAGCTTCTGCCTGGAAGACTCTACAATATCACCCGACTAAAACTTTGGTTTTGTCTCCAGAAATTTGCCATAAATTCCTGCTTCAGACTTTATTCCCACATGAGGCCCATCTATAAAATAACACAAGATGATCTCGGGTGCAGTATGGATTCCCTTTGTTCTAGTAGTCCTTTTGAAAACTGAGGGTTACTCTGAACAACAGGCCAAAACAGTAAAGTCTGCAGGGGTTCCAATCTCCTGTGCAACACTGAATTGTTTAAGAAATTGAAACAGAAGTATGTCCAAAAGATTGGCAATGTTCCCTCCTATTCCCTGTTTGCCTAATATGGGAGACTATAAGAAAATATCTGCCAGCAAGAACACATCCATAAGTTGTAATCCTAGAAGAGTCTTCAAGGCAGTCAGAGTAACTCTATAGGCCCCTGTAATACATAGACATGCTAATCCCTGTAGCTTGGTTAATTTGCCTGCAACAGTAAGCTATAGTTCCTTGTGCCACCAAATGATGATGACCCATATAAAATCTACCATTGTGGCAAACAACAAATGGCTGATGTGCAGCTTCATACCACAGGTTGTTCTGACAGCCCGCCTAATGGTTAATAAGTGCCATTGGGCTTTACCAAGAACATTATCCATATGTATGCTTCAATCCAGGTTACTATATATTGTTATACCAAGATATTTAACTGATTCAGAATAATCCAAATAGTATCTTTCAATCTGAAATTCTTAAGGCCCCTCAAATCCCTTCTATTGGTAAACCGAACTACGACTGTTTTGTTAGGATTGATAGAGAATCCTTCCTGTTTGCACCAGTCTCTCATTTTCCTCAGCCCTTGACTCATGTCTGTAATAGTACTGGGAAACTTCTCAAAAATTGTTAGAGCTATGTCATCAGCATAGTCCTGTACATAATATCCCTCCTGTGTCATACAGTTGAGCATACCATCTACCACAAGGCTTTACATGAAGAAAGTACTCCCCTGTGCAGACAATTAGCAGCAATGATCCCCCATGTTTTCCCAAGAAGACTAGCTCAAATCAGCTGTCAACAAAGCATGGAATAGATACACTTACAAAGTGTCTCATGAATTCCATGTTTCTCTGCCAAAAGTGTTTGACTTATAGGAGGTGTTATTAAATGCTCCTTCTGTGCCTAAAAAGCACCAAGAGTGCACCTTCCTGTCTACTGAGTCCTCAAGCCTGCACACCAAATTGTGCAAGGCTGTCATACTTGACTTAGATGACTAGTATGTATATTGATTAAGGTGGAGTGGATTAACCATAAGTATCCCCTTTCATATAAATCTTTCAATAAACCTTAGCACAGTTTTCAACAGAAATGATGCAAGACTGAGTGGCTTGTATGCTTTAGCATCTGTATAATCAATATGCCTGCTGTTAGGAATAAACACTAGTCTAGCGCCTTTCCAGGCATAGGTATACTATAGCTGTAAGCAATACTAGCTCTAAGAGACTACTGAGTAGAAAATATAGTGATAGAGTCCCATACTCTAACAACTATTCCATAAATGGCACGCAACTATATGGCACACAAATAAGATTTGGAAAAAGAAGTAAATTAAATAAACAATGACAGTAATAACAAAATTTAAAAAGAAATCTGCTAGAACATCTAAAAGGTCTCAACCATCTAAAAGCCAAAGGTCACCATGGCATCAAGAGACCTAAAAACAGAACACAGGGATCATAACAAAAAGAAGAGAGAAAAGGAAATATCTGTGACATCTAGAACTTCATAACATACATAGCAAGATAAAATTTTTCAGTCACAATTTGTGATCTATATATTTTGTGGAAAACTAGTAGTTAAATTTAACAACATTGCATGCATTTTAGAAGTGGTAGAGCACTACAAATTAAATCAAAGAACATGAGTAGAGAAGTAAAACAAGAAATAGATCTCACAGTGAACACAGATAATTGGGATAGAGCTGATCATAATGTTGGGCAGGAACAACTGAATGTAATTACTGTGATGAAAGAGATGAAACTGGAGATCAACAGGACAGAAATTATCAGCTAGAGATCACTGAAAAGCAAAACAATTTGGCCAGTGATCAAAAAGCAATGTCTATAAAGTAGGAGAAGATAGCTAGGGACATCAATGAAAAACAAATCCATAAGGAAAATCTCAATAAAACAGGATCAGCTTGCTACTGATATCAATAACAAACATAGCCAGTTGGCAGCTGATATAAATGTCAAAATCAAAGAAATCAGATCTAAAATTTCAGAGAGAAACCATATTTGAAATAAAATGTATGTTTAAGAATGAAATTTATGAAATTAGGAAACATTGTGCCACAATGAATATAACTGTAAATAATGACATTGAAAAATTAAAATCTAATTGAGAGAATAAGTTGATAATGTAGTCAAGGAAAAGGCAAAGCTTTGATACTATCAGAACTGAAATGTGTGCGTAACAAGACTTGGTTACTAAAGTAGCAGATAATGAAAGAAAAATTGAAGAAAATATTGGTAAACAATTAAAAAAAATCACAGAAAAAGCAAACCAATCTAATAAGAAATCAAACTACAAGAGGTTATGGACACACTTCATTTTTCTTCATGTATCTAAATATGTGCATAGCAATGTGAACAATGACAATGAGGATGTACAAAATAATGAAGGAAATGTATAGTAACTATGAGTCGTCACAGACTTGTGAAATGTGTCCTGAAAAAACAAACAAACCACACACCACATAGACAGTTTTCACCTAGTAACACATACTACAAGCACTTAATATCGAGATTGTAGCTCCAACTTTTGATGATGAGCAGGGGCCAATCCAAAGTGACTCCTTAGAGACATTGAGGAATATTTTAAAATAAAAATGATACCATATGAACTGAGGATGTATATAATCTGAAAAAGCCTTAGAAAATGGGTAGCTGTATGGTTATGCATGGAGCTATTGGGTGATTAAACCTACAGCATGTTTAGGAATTTGTTCCTAACATGCACTGGGAACAATCAGTGCAAATCAGAATCAAACTAGCCATGGGGAAATACAATTTCTAAGGCAGTTTAACAATAGCCAGTTATTTCATGCATGTAGTAAATAAATCATGTATGTCTGATACACCTATGAGCAATCAAGAAATTATTTGCATAGTAACCAGGCATTTTCTAGAAAATATTAGGAACAATCTCATAGTAGCAAAGCCTGTAGATTTTTCAGATGTGATCAAATTGCTGTGTTTCAAATGAAAGAAAGGCAATGCACAAGTAATCAGGTGTGTCACCTAGGTATGATAGTAACAGATCAAATAATGAAAATGGAAGCAGTCAATAGAAGTAAGTTGATTTTGATTTTACCAAAGCAAAGCAATAGCATAATGTTGAGTAAACATTGTTATAGTCCGAGAGATAGAATTGGGACTGAAAAATTCAATGCCACAGTTGGGATTTGAACCACAGGTCTGCCTGGTAAGCGGAGGGTCTGTGGTTCAAATTCCAGCTCTAGTGTTGAATTTTTCAGTTCCAATTCTATCTCTCAAACATTGCCCACACACGGCTTGTGTATTTAAAAACACCAACAGTAAGTCTGTTGGCATAAATAAATAGTAATTGTTATAGTCCTGGTCCTGTAATTAAACAGGGGAGAACTATAGCCCTTCTTTGCTCCTTCCTGGTCCTGACAATGGTTCTGTGTTCTACCATTCAAATTTGTTGTTTCTATTATTAAGTACTATAATTACCTATTTCAATTTGTACTATTAGTTTTTGTGTGCCTTGTATGTAGCTGTAGAACATTAAAATGCAGGGCAAATGAGTTACATATTTAATGTTCAGTTTTGGTTAAGAGTATAAATGTTAATCCATTTATTTTGGAACAGGGCATGATTATGGGGTCTGTTGCCCAGCATCACTGAAGCTGCAGAAGCCAGGTACATGTCCTGCTAAAGTAGATCCAGAAGAAGGTTGTGGTATGCACTGTGAACATGATTTGGAATGTCCTTCCATGCAGAAGTGTTGTTCATCATGCATTGAGGGTAATGATACAGTGAAACACTGCACCCAGCCACAAAAAGTGACGACATGTCTGCAAATGAGAATGCTGTCAACATTGTTAGTGATGAGAGAGAGGGAAGGCAAAGGTTACTTGCCACAATGTTCACCAGTCACTGGTCACTTTGAACCAAGACAGTGTAGCCGTAATGGTTTGGTGTGTTGGTGTGTGGACCCACAAGGCAATAAGATCCCTGGATCCATGGGCCCAAGCGATTCTGTGAAATGTGACCAGATGGCCAATCGTAAGTTTAATAAGAATCATCATATTTCTGTAATAAATATAATCAGTTAACTCTTAATTGACATTGGTAGTCAAGGTTGTTAGGAACAGACTCATGAATATGAGGCCTGCAGTTCAAGAACTGCCAGGACCATCCTTCCTGATGAGGTGCTTTCCAGGTTTTCCTCAGTCCTCTAGCTGGTAAATGCTGGGAAGGTACCCTTTAACAAGTTTAAAAAGCTGAACTCTTAAAATGGGACTTGTTCTTTTGTTGCCCATATAAATCACTCACAGTAGTCTTTCCACTGAAAGTCACTTCTCTTTTTGATATTAACTGTGTTTAACTTAGGAGATCAAGGAACACTACAAAGAAAATTTTCAGGTTATGAATTATATTAAACAGCACTTTACTGGTTTTACTCTTATTTAAGGAGAGGGAAACAGTATCAATAAAACTTGTTGGGAAGATTAAGAGACAATACTAATTAAGTGGAATGAGTCCTACATTCTCTACTGCCATGATAATTACTTTCAAACATGTTTTTTGGTGACATGTTGCCTCCATCATTAGCTATGATCCAAGGGTAAGTTACTTGAAATTGATGTAGGTGTCATATTTTCTTGTGTTGATTTGGAGATTAAATTACCATCATTTGTAAAACTGTATTAGGAGTTTTTCTCAAATGGTCAACTCCGCTGTGTGTGCATTGAAAAATAGTAAAGCACCTTGTAAACCACTATTTATTAAACTAAAGGTTATGACCATCTACAATCTATTCATATACAGATCACTAGTCTGCATCAGAACAAATATTAACCAATATTATTTCAGGACTTTTCAGCTGGGAAATTTAGTGTTGAACTGGCAAGTTGGCCATGGTAGCTTAGTGGTTAAAGCAGTCGCTTGATAAGTGGAAGATCCGTGGTTCAAATCCCGGCTATGACATTGAATTTTTCAGTTCTGATTCCACCTCTTAAACATGCCCACGCATGACTTGTGTGTTTAAAAACACCAGCAGTAAGCTTGTTGGTATAAATAAATAATAATTACCATCTAGAGTTAAATATGGAAATAATGAAGCTATTAACAGTGAAACAACAAGAATCTAAAGTAAGAAAAATTAGAAACTAAAAGCTTCACTTATCTTAGTAATATTGCAAGATTTTATGCAGCTAACATGTTTCAAGTTGACTCCAACTCATTCTCAAAGCTATACAAACAAAGTTACCATAGCCACTGATGCTCATTTTAATCACCAATCTCTGAAAACAAAAACCTATAAATACAATCTGTTGGAGGTATTTCAAAATTCATAATACGGTTCCTGTTTTTTAAACTAAATATCTTTTCCCAAACCATTAAATCACTGCAGTAATTAATGGTTTTAATACAGATTTTATACATAAAAAGATAGAAAAATTTAACTATCAAAAGGCTGTTAAAGAGGTTTCTACCCTCAAAAAAATAAAAGATAATTGTATTTTTAAAAAGTTTATTACCATCCATGGGCCAATAAACAATTTACAAAATTTTTTAAAGAATATGGAATAAATTTGATCCCTCAAGATAAATTGAATATACAAAATTTAGTAAATTTTTCTAAAAAGGATAAAATTCCAAATTATAAAAAATCTGGTATTTATCAATTTAGCTGCTTGGATTGTGATAGGGTTTATATTGGTAAAACTAAACGTCATTTAGAAATCAGAATAAAAGAGCATTTTAGAAATATTAAATATAAACAAATTGATAAATCAGCTGTGGCAGATCATTTTTGGTCATTTAATCATGAAATTAATCCAGAGGTTAAATTATTAAAACAATTAAGTGGGCCTATAGATTTAATGGTTTGGGAAAATATATTTATTTTAAAAAACAGGAACCGTATTATGAATTTTGAAATACCTTCAATAGATTGTATTTATAGGTTTTTGTTTTCAGAGATTGGTGATTAAAATGAGCATCAGTAGCTATGGTAACTTTGTTTGTATAGCTTTGAGAATGAGTTGGAGTCAACTTGAAACATGTTAGCTGCATAAAATCTTGCAATATTACTAAGATAAGTGAAGCTTTTAGTTTCTAATTTGTTCTTACTTTAGATACCATCTAGAGGTTACTTAAACCTAGGACATAAAGTACTTACAATTGGAAGTTGCCCTTGGGGTAATTATCTCTGATGTGAGATTCCCTTGTGGTCTAACTGGGAAAAGTACAAATCAGCTGGGGAATTTAGTGTCGCACTGGCAGGTTGGCCATGGTTAAAGTAGCCGCTCAATAAGCGGAAGGTCTGTGGTTCAAATCTCGGCTGTGGCATTGAATTTTTCAGTTCTGATTCCACCACTTAAACATTGCCCACAAACGGCTTGTGTGTTTAAAAACACCAGCAATAAGCTTGTTGGCATAAATAATAATTAGCATCTAAAGTTTACTTAAACCCGGGACATAAAGTACTTAGAATTGAAGTCACCATTGGGGTATTTATCTCTGTGTTTTATCTGAGATTCCCTTGTGGTCTAACCAGGAAAAGTATGAATCAGCTGCGGAATTTAGTGTCATACTGGCAAGTTGGCCATGGTAGCTTAGTGGTTAAAGCAGCTGCTCGACAAGCGGAAGATCTGTGGTTCAAATACCGGCTATGGCATTGAATTTTTCAGTTCTGATTCCACCTCTTAAACATTGCTCACAAATGGCTTGTGTGTTTAAAAACACCAGCAGCAAGCTTGTTGGCATAAATAAATAATAATTGTATATTAACATCCTCCAATCTGATTTCAAATCAAACAATGAATGGATGAAATTAGTGAAATGGCGCTCAAATGTGCTTGAGATCCATAGAGCTTAAAGTTACCCCAACATTCGTCTTCTCAGGGTAAGGGAAAAACCTCTGTAAAATACCTCATCTGGATAACTCACCCTAACCAAGATTTGAACTCAGGACCTATAGATTATGAGGCAGACATGCTACTGCCATACCACAGAGGTGGCCTAAATTTCTTTGATGGTTAAAACTTAAAGCCAATACTGTTGTTTGTTTCCCAATATAACTCTTGCCACACATAGATGCCTGAAACTTGGTGCACAAAGATTCTGATAAGAAAAAAGACAGAATCTCTACCCTCAGAATTGCAGACATTTAGGTAATTAGCTGTAACTACTGTTATTATTACAATTTATTATTGCTAAAGATGCCATGAAACTCAGCATGGACAAAGCTCATATTTATTGATATTGACACTGCTGATCTCCTATGAAGCCAAGATTATATGAGATAGTTAGAATTTCTGATTTTGTACTCCATCCCAACTCTTTTTTGGGGAAAGTTATTAAAATGATGTAGTATAGCCTATTCATTAAGTAGGACTTTATGTATGTTATAAAAACAGGTTTCATAATAAACAGCTCAGTCATTCTTGAAGACAATAGAAAAACAAAACCCCTCATGTTTATTAGTATTGACGCAGTTAAACTCCCAAGAAGCCAAGGTTAGGTGAGATCTTTAGAACCTCTGGTTTTGTACTCCATTCTAATCTCTCTTTGTTGGCAGTACCTAACTAAAATATTAGTGTAGCCTATTCTCTAGATGGGACCTTATATTTGTTATAAAAAATGTAATAATAAGCAATTCAGCTCTACTCTACAGATCTTCCATATGTTTATAAAATAATAAGCATCCTACAGAATGTAAACATCATAAATAGAAAAATAACTAATGCAATAAAACACAAACACTGAAAGTTAAAGATTATGAATTTGACTTACTGAAATGTTTCAGTTCGAGTGGTATCAAAAGGCCGCAGCATAGCACCAACATGTGACAAGAACATTTGTGCACAAGTATGTGAATATGGGTTCAAGGTAAATGAAAATGGATGTCCAACATGTGAATGTGATAATCCTTGTGATGGTTACCCTTGTGGGCCTGGAGAGGAATGTGTCGCTGCTCAAGCGGAAGATTGCTCTGGATTCCTATGCCCCACATACCCACAGTGTGAGTTAAGTTAGTTTGCAAATTAAACAAAAATTAGATAATTTAGGAGTAATGAACAAACATGCACATCCTCTGGTAGTAACTTATGTATATTAGGAGGCTTATTCAGGCTAATTGGTAAGGTACAATGGAAATGGAAAACATTTACAATAAAATATGTATCAGAGTAAATTATATGAAACTAGAAGAGATGCACAATTTTGTTTCAACATTTAGAAATAAAAATTCCCTTGCACTTTTTTTTTCAGGCCGTCCTAAATTGGCATATTTGAATCCATGCAAAGCTGGTACTCCTCTCACTGATGCAGCAACAGGAAATGTGTTCATGTGCAATAAGGAGGACAAACTCAGCTGTCCCGATGATCACATTTGTGTACTTGTTGCAGCTAGTGGACATTCTGTGTGCTGTCCACAGGAGGAACCAGAAGGTGAGCAATCTTCATCAAGGAGCATATAACATGTGACTTTATTACTAAATCAAGTATAAAGTCTGGTGAGTGCTTGCAATTTAACATCAATAGTATTAACAACAGGAAATGATACTCATGTGTAGAAGAATGAGAAATGAAGTATTTATAGGCCATATTATTTTCACAATTCCTAATTACATTATTCTTATAAAACATGAATTCATTTTTAAAGTTGTAGTGACAAAAATTAAAAAATTGTCATAATAGCAGTGACAGTGGCATGGTGGTGGCAGCAGCTATGCTGGTTTGTATTAGCCTATCATTATTGGCAACACATTGGCAACCTCATGCTGTAATTCCAAATTTGATGCTTCCTATCAAACCCCATAGCTAGGATCCTGATTTTGATGACATGATGCTTCATATTGGGCAACAGGATTATTGTTGTTTGATGAGATATATCAAGAAGGTATTACAGCTGTGAGAAGTTATGGCTGGTCGGGACCTTATTGAGATAGAAAAGTCCTCCAAAGATGGTGAATCTGGGAAGGTCTTCATGATGCTAGGCATTTCCTTGTTGTATGGTAATAGCTATTTGTTGACATAAATAATTGATAGAACAAGGATCATCTGAAACATTTGTTAGAATTTGGCTGATTTTGCAAATGAGTTCTTTACATTCCATGCACCATGGCCCAAAGGTTTCTAGGACAAAAGCAACAAGTATGTAATCTTTGATAATGTGGCAATATTTATTCCTCTTTAGTGTCACAGCTGATTCAGCAGCAGCTCTAGCAAACTGGGAAGTGTGTTGGAGATGAGAGGGTGCAACAGTATCCACACAAGTTGCACTCCATTTCAAGGACTTGCTGTTCTTCTATAGAACCATTGTCAGGGTGTTTGCCATCAAATTGGTAAATTCTAGATGGTTCGAAAAGAGTTGGAATTTTAGCAGATGTAAGAGCTCTCTTTATGATGTCAGTGAGAGCATAATGTTGGAAAATCTTCCCTAGTTTTTAAGGCAGCTCAGACCATGGTATCCTTCTTCTTTTCCTGACTACCCTCTCCGTATGTAGGACTTACACCCCCTAGGACTTACAAGCCAGTGCCTAGGGTCAGAAACCTATCAGGGAGCAGAAGAACCTATGGACAGGACAGCGTGAAGACCTGGAAGCGGGTGGTCAGCCCAGCACCAGTTATGATAGTGAGGAAGAGGATGATATGAAATGCAGGCAAAATAGATGATTTGAAAGGTGATGATGGAGCAATTGGTAGAATGAGTGGCGGGGGAAACCAGAGAACCTGGAGAATACATGGAGTTCTTCCATGGATTCCTTAACCCTGGCCAGTCATTGTTAGTATTCTCTGATAGCTCATCTTCATATTGGACATTCCTGTTTTCATCTTTTCCATTCCGGAGCTTACATTTTTCACTTTGGTTTCCATTTTGGTTCCATTTTTTCCATTTTTGTTTCCATATTTTCCATTCTGTAATTTAATTTTTCAGTTCGGCTTTCATATTTGTTTCCATCTGTTGCATTATTCATTTCATTTCTCATTAAGATTTCATCTCACCAAGATTTAATCTTGGCTAACATTTGTTTCATCAACTGTTCCATATCGTGGTTTTTGTCATACTCCTGACACCAATTGTGACAACCTTACTTTTTAACTACTTCTTTACTTTTTATTAAAACCCCGGAACAACACTAAGTAAAAGACTATTGAACAATAACAAATACTACAGGAAGAAAAGCTAGTTGATAAAGCCGTGTGAATGTAATACGCATTTCTGTTTCAATCATATAGAAAATTGCATGAATTGTTCATCAAAGAGGGAGTAGTAAAAGAAATATGATTATGTTTAGTAAAAGAAAAATGAGTAGAAAACCTGTGTGAATGTTATACGTTGCACTGATAATTCAAATGTGTGGAAAAATGTGTGGATTGTTTGTAGAAGAGGGAGTAGTGTGTTATGCAAAAGAAAAGTGAGTAGAGGAAACCATGTGAACGTAATACGTTGCGTGGTAAAATGGATTGCATAAAAACCTTTGCCATGAAAAAGCACTTAGATATGCCAATTTTCAATGTCGATCAGTCAACCGGTTTTGGAGTTTACTCACTCTTCAACATACAATATATATAGGCATTGGTGTGTATGAAGTTGATAAACGATAGAGAATAACATGTGAATTGTCATGTAAAACAAAAGTGAGTAGAGGAAATGGTATGAATGTAATATGTTGTATTTCTATTTCAAATATGTAGCAAATTGTATGAATTGTATGTTGAAGGGTGAGTAGCAAAAGAAGAGTGATTGCGTCTTGTAAAGGAAGAATTAGTAGAGGGAATTTTGTGAATGTAATACGTTGCATTTATATTTCAATCATCGAAAATTGCATGAATCGTATGTTGAAAGGCAAACAGAGGATATATGAATATGCTACGTAAAAGAAAAGTGAGCAGAAAACTGTCTGAAAGTAATATATTGTGTAGTAAAATGGTTACCACAAAAACTATCTCCATGAAAAAATACATACACGTGCCGAATTTCGTGGTGATCAGTTAAGTGGTTTTAGAGATTAACAGTTACATATATGTTGTTGTTAGCTAATGCTGGGTTTCTGACAATGAAGTCATTAATCCTCTTGCTCTCCAATGTTTTTCACTGATGATATTGAAGAGACTTAGCAGTAATAGTAACTGCTTTTTAGAGAGCACCATATTTTTAACAGTTACATATATACAAACCTCCATTTTGTATATATAGATGATATGAATTGTTCGTAGAAGAGTGAGTAGAGAAAGAGATGTGAATGTGTTATCTAATAGTGAGTGGTAAAAATAGTGTGAATGTAATGGCATTTCTATTTTAAATATACAGAATATGGTATGACTTATTTTAAAAGTGGGGATAAAAACTTTTTTTGTATAAAATCACGTTTTTTATGGAAAATTATTTATGGAAGAATGAGTAGAGAAAGAGATGTGAATGTGTTATCTAAAAGTGAGTGGAAAAGACAGTATGAATGTAATATGTAGCATTTCCATTTCAAACATACAGAAAATTGTATGACTTACTTTAAAAGAGGGGATAAAAATTGTTTTTTGTGTAAAATCACGTTTTTTATGGAAAATTATTTATAGAAGAGTTAGTAGAGAAAGAGATCTGAATGTGTTACCTGAATTTGAGTAGAGAAAACAGTGTGAGTGTAATATGTAGGATTTGTATTTCAGAGATACTGAAAATTGTATAAATTATTTGTAGAAGAGTAAATAAACATTTTTTAATAAAATCACGTTTTTTCAGGCAAGACACCGATGAAAGATAAACTTAAGGAGCAAAACCTTATCTGAACACAAAATTTGATCAAAATCTATAGAACTGTTTCTGAGATATACATAATATATGCAAGAATTGCTCTGCATAAGAGGGAATAAAAAATGTTATTTTTTGTGTAAAATCATGTTTTTTTCAGGAAAAACACCTGCATATATAGGTAGGTAAACTTAAAAAGCAAAATCTTATATGTATACAAAAATTTAACCAAATCTTTAGAACTGTTTCTGAGGAATATATATGTATAAGAATTGCTCTGTAGAAGAGGGAATAAAAAATGTTATTTTTTATGTAAAATCACATTTTTTTCAGGAATGACACCTATATAGACAAACTTAAAAACCAAATCTTATCTGAATACAAAATTTGATCCAAATTGTTAGAGTCTTTCCCAAGGTGCGTGGAACATATATATACAAGAGTTGCACATTTAAACATATTAGATTAGATGAACGACTGTGGTTGGTTGACATCTAAGACATTGCTAACATTATTGGTCAATATTACATATGAGTATGAGTGGAATAGTCATCATAATTAAACTTATCATCCCAACTAGGTCAGACATGGGCCTCTAGAGAGATATTATATTCATTCAACTTTCTAATAGTACCTACTATGTATCACTAGAGCCACAATGGTCAGTTGTTACCTCAGTGAGATAACAAGACTCCAGTAGGTGGAGCCAGGAAGGTGTAGGTATTTGTGGGTTTGAAACAGCTGATAAATTCATTCACAGTTTGAGTTCTTTTATATGTGAATAAGCATCACATGGAAATAACAGTGTTACTTCATCTTCGAAATGAAGTCATGCTAACAATTTTTACACTATAAAGAATCCATTGACCTTTGCTGGTTTTGAAACCTCTACCATGGGAACAAGAGCTTAGCATAATAACCATTATATTTTTCCTTATTCTTCATCTGATTACCCTCCCTGCATGGAGGACTAATATCCTAGGACTTACAAGCCTGTGCCTAGGGTCAGATGCCTGTGAGGAGCAGACAGATCTATGGACCAGATAGAGTGAAGACCTGGAAGTGGTTGGTCAGCTCAGCACCAGGTATGAGGGTGAGGAAGAGGATGATATGAAATGCTAGTGAAATGAAGAATTGGGAAGGTGATGATTCATCCACCATGAATACCACTTGCGGGTCCCTGAGATTGAACCAGGGCCACATTGGTAACGAATGGTCTAACTGCTTGGCCATGGCGCTACCTCATAACAATTACACAAGGAAGATAATCAAATCCTCATATACTGTGCCTAAAACACACATTCCAAAGAACAATGAAATTATTGCACTTTGATATTACATCATTAGTAATTCTAGGTTTGGAAACACGTAATTTGTGACTATTCTTGTACCATAGCGGATAGAAGAGAAAGTGTGAGCTCTCCCGCTAGTTTACTGCATGATCCGTGGTCCCGTGGCAACTGACCGAAACTGTGGCGTGGCGATCACAGTCGCCTCAAAATGTGGCCGAACTGCCTAGTATGTGATTCGGAAGTACAGACATAAATTTATACGTATGCGTTGTGTGTTGTGAGTTATTAGGTACATACTTGTGAAATTGCTTCTAAGTTTGTACATAAATGTGTGTGTTCTTCAAAACCTAAGTTTCAAGCAACATCAATAATAGATTAAAATGCCAACTTGTTTTGTACCCGCGTGTCATTCAGGATACAGAAACTGCTCAGAAGCTAGACATTTTTTTACTCCTGCTAAAGATAAAAATCTGTTTTACAAATGGGAAAAGTCTATTCCTAGGAAAGATACTAAATTATCTGTTAAATCTAGTATTTGTGACAAACATTTTCCAGAGGACTTCTTAGTGAAAGTTGATTCATTCGTTGTGCATGGAAAACTAGTTGAAATCCCTAGAATTAAATGGCGGTTAAAGCCAGGGGAAATTCTCTGTATATTTCCTAATTTACCCAGGTACTTAACCACAGTGCATAAATCCCGAAAATCTCCACAAAACAGAGACAAAAAATTACTGAAAAAGCAATATTCAACAACCAGTAAATTACCAGATGCAGGATCCAGTCAACCAGTTCTTATTTCAAACGCACCGTCCTTCAACAATGAGGAAATCACAGAAAACAGTTTTAATTCCTCCAAGGTCACAAACACAAGTGTCAATAATGAAATTGCTGCACTGAAGAAAAGAATTAGAAACCTCAATAGAAAGTTAGTTAGAACTAAAATCCTGCTATCTAAAGAGAGCGCTAAATTAAAAATAGTAGAAAAGAAATTCGCTACTAATTGTTGCGAACATAAACGCAATTTAAATTGTTTAAGTAAAAAATAAAAGCTGGTTCTAGATACAATGCTTAAAAAATGTCAGACGAGCTCGAAGGGGATGCGTTATACCATTGAATTTCTATTAGAAAGCTTGCTATTTAAAATTAAAAGCCCTAAAGGTTATAGACATTGCTTAACACATGAATTGCTGCTGCCCCTGCCTTCTGAAGCCCATTTAAGGAAATCATCTAAAGGGATAAAGTGCACATATGGTATAAATAGCAATGCTCTAAATGCGATTTGTACTACATTCAGTCAAGAAGAAGATGAAAACAAACGTCTTGGAGTTGTAATATTTGATGAAGTCAAATTAAGAGAAGAAGTTAGGTTCAATGCTAGCTCACTAAAAGTGGACGGATTCGTGAATCTAGGTGAACACACTCCTGACAATCAGAAAAATTTGATGGCTAACCATGCTTTAGTTTTTATGTTTGTTCCCTTATTACATAATTGGAGCCAACCAGTAGCGATTTACGCAAGTAGAAATGCTACACCCGGTGATATACTAGCTAAGCTCCTTATAGAAGTACGAGTAATTATCCAGTTAGAAAACTCAGGGACAAGAATTGTTGGTTTCACTAGTGATGGAAGTCAATCAAACAAAAAAGTATGGAAACATTTAGGAGTAGAAGCAACATGTGAAAATGTACAATGTAGTATCCAGCACCCACTTGATGACAAAAGAAGAATATGGGCTTTTTCAGATTGCGTCCACATAATAAAATGCATGAGAAATTATTTTCATGATAAGGTGGATGTCTTATACAGAAATAAAAATATCCAATATAATTTTTATAGATATATTTATGAAGCTGACACTTCTCCTAAATTTTCTGGTCTTAGAGTTTGCCTGAAATTGACCTCATCCCACATAGACCCCACCTCTTTTCAGAAAATGAATGTGAGACTGTGTTTTCAATTGTTCAGTAACAGCACTGCAAATGGCATTGACTTCTTCAGTAAAATTAATTTAGAAAAATTTAAGGGAAGTGAAAATGCTGAACTATTCACAAGAGATGTAAATAATCTTGGAGATGCGTTAAACTCTACAGTTCCAATTAAAACACTATAAAAATTCGCAATCTCACAGAGTACTAAAAGATTTCTTTCGCATAATAACGTCTAAAATAACACATTCTACTCAACTAGAACAATGGAATCTCTTAGAGTCACCTTAAAAAGTACTTTGGAAGTGTCCGAGTATTTATGGACTAGAGGATTTGCATACGTCTTAACAGCAAAATTCAATCTAGACCCCCTTGAATGGCACTTTGGAATTATGCGTTCTTTAAGCTGTGATGACCATCCTTCCACAGTTGACTTTTTACATTTACATATGCTACAGGCTGTGTATGTCCCTGTAAAACTTGCACTGTCAAATGCTGCTAATTGTAAGAATAAAGTAGAGCCACCACTTACATCTTTTATGAATCAAATTCGTATATTGGCAAAGCAAACTGAGCAAAAAAACCGTGAGCTGTTGGATTTTGTTGGAAACAAAATAAAGAACAAAACTAAATTACTTGACTGGGAAAGTGAAGTTCTCGAACTCTATGAGGACAATATTTCTAAAAGATGCTTAGTACACAACTTAGGGGGTTATATAGTAAAAAAGATGCTCGAAAAACTTAGTTGTAAAACCTGTGCCTCTACTCTGTCCACCAATCCACCCTCTGATATATTAGCTTCCACTTTCACTACAATAAAAGACTATGGCACCCTAAAAAATTGTCGGTATTTAACCTACCCCTCTGTATGTGTGGTTAATATTCTTTTGCAAGTCGAGGCTATTTTGGAGAAGCAAATGTGCTCGTCTGAAAGTTTGTGGGGTGATATATTTTACGAGTGCTTAGATAACATAGACGAAATCATATTAGGACCCAGTGGAATAGGATGTTGCGTGGAACACAAACTGGATTTAGTTGGAAAGTTAACACTACATTACATGAAGTGTTGCTTCTTTTTTCGTACCAAGGAAATCAGTAGAGAAATGATGTCATCGAAGTCAACAAAATCAACACATAAACTCTCCAAGGTTTCCAACATCTAATTCCACGGTGAGTTTCGATATTTTATATACATAGGTACATAATTTGCATTATGGTTTAATTTTTCAGCGTAGGTTCATGTAAGCAGATATTTCCCATTGTTCTTCATTAATTATAATACCCATTATTGTAAAATAGCATCCTATATTTTGTGTCAAGGAAAGACGATGTTTCAAAACAGTATTTCAAATATTCCTGCTTACGATTTTAGGTATTTAAAATGCTAATTGATAATATGAAACCCATTTTCACCATGTATTTGTGAACTAAAGTGAAGCGACCGCGACACCAGTGCCATCTTGTGAGCGAACCATAGTAACTCCCGAAGAGCTCACACTATCTCTTCTATCCGCTATGCTTGTACTGCATTTGAAGTCAAAAATAATAATAGGTCAAAATCTGCCATATGGAAAACTAAATGGGATCATACTTTTCAGGAACTGTAAAAGATGGCCTTTGTCCATTTCTGAATCTTCAAAGTTGTAGTAATGTAACAGCATGTCAAAATGACAGCAATTGTCCTGGAAGTCAAAAATGTTGCTTCAGTGGAAAATGTGGGGGAACATGCACTGATCCTGCAATTCCTGTCAGAACCAAAATTGAGGAAAGGCCTCCATCAAGTAAGTAAATATATCTATACTCTGTTCATCTAGAGATTAGAGGAGACGTAAACAAAGCCACATGCGTTTTGACCGCAGCGCGCCCTCTTGACGCTTTCATCGTGTAAATAGTCCCTTGAAGAAATACTGTTACTAAGGCCTGAAATGTCACTTAATGTTTGCTAAAGCATGAACTAAGTGTACTAAGCATAGTTAAAGTGTAAGAATACGCAGTTAAGTGAATCTGTAGCCAGCCTAATTTATTCTGCGCGCGCATTGTGCAGTATGAAAGTAACATGGCAGAACAATTGAGTTGTGAAACATAAGTGCGGCAAACTGCTGCGAAGTGGTGAAAAGACAACAATATTGAACGTGTTTAACAAGTTCTGCGAGAAATATCCCGAACTTGCTATCGAAGATGTGATGAAATTAACATCCGAGTTTACTGGTGTGTCAGTTGCAAGTATTGACAGACATGCAAAGAAAAATCGTCAGTTGGTGAAGATCCCAGCAAAAAGCGACCATGTGCCAGATAAATGGTGGATGTAGTTTGCGGCGAATTTGTGAGATCTGCAATCCGTCGAAAAGTTCACCAGTTCTTTGTTAACAATGAACCCCCACCTTAAACAAAGTGCTGTTGCCAGTTAACTGTGATCCCGATATTCCAGATATAAAACGAACTTCCCTCCACAAGCTGCTTCTAGAGATTGGTTTCGAGATTGTGAGCAGGAAATGAAAAAGTGTTATTGTGGACAGAAATGACGTAAGTCGCAGTTAATTTCCATGTGCTACATGTTATTTGGATCAAGTAAATATATCCTTTTATTAGTGTAAAATGCATATTATACCTACGCGTAGCGGTAGGTAACTGTGTTGCGTCATTGTGAATGCACGTGGCCGCGGAGTGATACAAACCGGTGCTTTGTTTACATCTCCTCTAATCTCTTGATGAACAGAGCATAATGATTAGCAATAATCACTCTCAGTTTGAAAGCTTTTCATTGACTAAGAAAAAAAAATGTTATACAAGTTATACAGGAGAGTAAGAATACTGTTTATACATTTCTGGATTCTTCTTTTATAGCAAAATATAAGGTTTGATATTCTTCCAATTGAGCACATGTTAATCAGTTGTAATTTTAGCAGATAAAACAATATTTTGCCAAGTTTTCTACATGTAGCTCAAAAAATACTTTTAGTAAAAAGAATTCATCCTTAAACAATGATGTTTACTAGCATGTAGAATATTATCTAGCACTATTTTCTTGACTGGTGATCCTTTAACAGTCAGGATAAATGTAGACCTTTGCATTTCAGTTAACTCTTTTCAATGGTCTGAGGAATGAGCTTCCATTCTTGGCTTATATTGCATGTAAATAAAATTTATATTTATTTTGGTTTTAGTGTGTGAATATCTTCGCGACTTCTCGGATAAGATGGAGGGAACCCAGGAAGGAATGGCTCTTGCTTTGCTGCAACCAAAATGTCACCCTAATGGTTCATATGAATCAAAGCAGTGTGCTGGCAAAGAATGCTGGTGTGTGGACAACTTTGGAACAGAAATACCCAAAACAAGGTAAATATATTGCTTAACACAATCAGCACCAGCCATCTATCATGGTATTTAAATCCACAGAGCAATCATTTATATGACCCCATTTCCCTGTATGCACATGTTTATTTATTATCTCCTAAACTAAAAATATTATGTGTTATGGTCACATGACTTTCTCTACCCATTTTTCAACAAACTATTCTTTGAAAGCTCATTCTTTGATCTACTTCACATTAATCATAAATAAATATTTGTAGAAATGATTTTATTACGTATTTCATTGTAGATAAAATATGGAATAGGGGAATACATGATAGTGAAATCTTTTAAGAGCTATTTGCTATGTGATGGCTTTGAAATTCCATTATTTTTGCATGACCAGAAGAAAGAATGAAAAAGAATGAACAACTTCCCATTTGAGAAAAGTATAAGTATTTTTAAAATTGAAACCAATAACAAGGAATATCTCAGAAATGGTTAGTAGCATGAAAAAAAAGTATTTGACATACAGTGTGCTTTAGCAAGATCTACATTTTTAGATAAGACTCAGGGGTCTCCGTCTAGGGGATATGTGAATGACGACCACAAGGTATCCAAGCTGAGCAGAACATTACTTCCACTTACTGGTGTTTTGCTCCTCACTGTAACTTTCCTATCTGACCTTACCTTGGTCATCTCTTGTTCTCTTCCGACCCTGATGCTATTAGGGTTCCCGAGAGCTAGGGAGTCTTTATTTTTCCAACCTCTCCATTTCTCTAATTTCTCTATAAAATCTTAACCCCTAACATGCTGACCTGTCATGGCATGTAATACGTCCTCTGATTGGTAATCAGACGATATGGTCTGTGAATTTATTTTCATAATTCTCCCGGTCAGGTCGGTGAGACCCATAAACCAACGACAGGTGTGGTCCTCCAGACATTCTGGGGGTTGTGAGAGAGCGATGTGACCGCCAAAACATAAAAATATGGTGCTCTCTAAAAAGCGGTTACTATTATTGCTATTGCTCTCTTCAGTATCATCAGTGAAAAATATTGGAGAGCAAGAGGATTAATGACTTCATTGTCAGAAGTCCAGCATTAGCTAACAACAACACATTTTAGATAGTAAGATTTTGTCTATGTCTTATGGTTTGCCAGTTATGTGAAAGACATTCAGAAAGAAGAGAACTTCAGAGGATATTCCGAGTCAATTGAAGATATACACCTCATTTTTCATGAAAATGTCTGAAACATATGGTATTTTAGTTGGCTTTGTTTTCTTATTTTGTAATTGTTCCAATTGTGCCTTTAACTGCTATGGTCATATCAGTGGCAACCTTTGAAACATGTCTGTCAGCAAATGGCATGAACTGGTATATAGCTGTTACTGTTTTTTGGGGGGTTTTATGGGTACATTAAATCTCAGACACACACACACACACACACACACACACACACACACACACACACACACACACACACACACACACACACACACATGCATGCATGCATGTACATGCACACATTCTCATCATACTTCCAGACAGGAGGTAATTTTGACTAGAGGAAACTTCCCACCTTCCAGCCAGGAATCAAACCTGGGACCTCTTGCACAGCAGGTAGATGACCAACTGACTAATTAAAGTTGCTAAAGCCATTTCTAAGAAAATTAAATTTTCAAAACATTTTCTATGTAAAAATTATATTACTTTTTGAACAATTTTATTACAGAAATAATACAATATGTGTTAATTCCTTTGACTTTCTGTGTCAATAAGTAATTTGCAGAAGGCATTTCCATGAGTATCTTCTAAAAAACCAAGTACAAAATTATTTTGAGGCACAGAATTAATTCTCTAATAGTTTGGATATTGCAAGATAAAGTCAATGATACTTGCAGGAGATTCACTGATAGAAAACATTCATCAAGCTATGCTTTTGAGGACTCTTATTTTGCACATGCTATACTTTGCGACCTAAGCTAAGCTTTTGACTGCATGAAACATAATATATTATTATAGAAATTAGAAAAATCTGGAATAATAAGCCACTACATACAAATTTTTAATCATATGTAGAAAACCGCCAGCAATAAACACAAAGATCTTTAAGTGTTGTCACAATTAGTAGAAACAAATACTGAAAAATCTCAACTTTGGTTTAAAAGTAATTGAAATGAACGACTGAAAGTAAAATACAGAATATTCTTTTTAGCTTAAAAAGTAATGAAACTACAGTCAATACAAGTGAAGCAGTTAAACTTCTTGGTATAATCATAGATAAACAACTATCCTGGAGTTATCACATGACCACATATGCAGAAAATTATCACCAGTAGTATTCTTGCCAGCAAAGTGATGTCAGTGTTACTAATTTGGACTCAACATTAAGAAAATTAAAAAACACATCTCTTTTTCTAGCTTATTTTCATATTCTAATTTTATTTAAGTTAATAATATTATTCTACTTTTATTATAATTTCAAAACATTTTACACGCCTTAATAGTGACAACAGTAACTAAAACAGCATGACAGCTGATTGACTGAAATAAATTTCAACTTCAACAGCATTTATAGCCAACTTTATAGGCAAAGGAAGTCCAACAGTCATTGCAAATGTAGTAGTAGCAGTAATTTATTGATCCAGTAAATCATACAGTACACTTACTCGCAAATGGTAGATTAATATTTAATATACCAATTATCACAGTTTAATACTTTTAATAATCACATACTGTGTCGATAATAATACTATACAGACTGATTTAAAATTCTTCAGTGGAGTAATAGCTGTGATCAATCAAATAGGACAGTAGTTTTGACCTAAAAGATACTATTTTCTTTATATTTTTTTATTTCCTCTGGTAACCTGTTATAAAACTTGGAACTGGAGTATACTATTCCATCCTGATACAGTTTAGTGTTTACTTTTATCATGTGTAAGTTGCTACGTTGTCTGGTATTATGCTCGTGAATATCTGCATTTTTTGTTATTATGTTACAATCACTGTCAAGAAATTTTTTTATGAAAGGAATGGATTCATATATCTATATAAATATATATACAGGATGGAAGGGAAGTCATTGTATTCCTTTTAATATGTGCTTCACAGAAGCATTACAAACAAAAAAGTAAAATGACATTTTGTGCTTTAATCAGTTGATTTTGGAAAAATAAATAGTTTTTAAGAGGTAGAACTGGAACTTAAAAATTCAATGCCACAACTGGGATTTGAACCACAGACCTTCCGCATTGAATTTTTAAGTTCCAGTTCTACCTCTTAAACTTTGCTCACACACGGCTTGTGTGTTTAAAAACACCAACAGTAAGTTTGTTGGCATAAATAAATAATAAATAGTTTTTGTTCCAAATTGGATGCATAATTCCACAAGAATGTACAAAGATAACAGTTTATTATTTGTAAGATGTGTAGAGTAACTTATTTCTGACATAGCTTTGGTAAGCTGGTCTTTCAGGTGTACAGTAAGTTGACAACATTGTACTGAGATTGGTCAGGAAATTGTGGATGTTGATACCGAAATTTAGATTTCCGATCGAATGGGCTTTTGAAAAAGATACGTTTTAATTTAATTGCCGGATATGAGATTTGCGATAAATATTGAGTAATAACATAAATAGATAATAGAGTAGCAAGTGTTGTAAGGTGAGCAAGATATGAGTAAATGATAGTCGTTAAATTTGTAGTATAAACGCATTATTGGTTTGAAATTAACGAGTCATGACGTCATACCACATAGTTTAAAATACACGTTCGAAAGTCAGTTCTACCAACCTTAAAAGTCGCGCGATATATTTAATAAAATATAAAGTAAACATCATTTAATCCTAAAAAGGTAATTATATATTCAAAATTCATAAAAGAACATGTTATAATAGAAAGGGACATTTCTAAATTGCGGGAAAAGGAAATAACATTTTGGATACGAGGCTTTCTTGGATGACGTCATGACATTCAAATTGGAAGCGAACGGTCTTCTTGGCGTGGGTAAGAGAGAAGCGTCTAATCAGTACTCAACCAGAGAGCAGTACGGGAGTTCGTGCAGTTCGTGCTGCGCCGATGTGATTGCGATGCTTCTACAGATACACATATAGAATCGGCATATCTCCCGAAAATATTTTATATAAAATAAATTGATGTGCAAAGTTGTTCTTGGGTTGTCCTTTACACTCACGCAAACCCGAGATAAAGAGATTATGCTCAGCTAGCCGGAGACAACACCGAACCACATCATCAACGACTTCAGCTTCAAATGGCGAGGTAATAACTAGGAAGCAATATTACAGCTTCAAATTGGCTTCCCAACGTGTGGCTTCGAAAGAATGGACCAAACCCCAAGACGACCGAGCCAGCATCGAACCAGCAGACAAGAAGGTGCCCAGCGCGTCAACATCTGTGAAACGTGTAGTGAACAAGTTTAAGTGCAGTTAAAGTGAAATAGTGAAAATATTGAAAATTTTGGTGAGTAGAAAAACACATATAAATAGCTTAGAAATGGAAGACAGTGATAGTGAGTTTAGAGGTTTTGAAAGTCCGGAAATTAGGGAAAGTATAAGTAGGATGGAAGAATTTAATCGGAATGTAATTGGTAGCAGAATATGCCAAGAATTAGAAGATCAGAACGTTAGAGAAACACCTAGAGGTAGTGCAGAAATGTTTAGTAGTAATTCAGAAAGGCCAGCATTTATGTCAGAAATAGAGAATATGTTTCAAACGATAATGAAAAAGATGAGTACAGATTTAAGTCAAAAGATAGATGAAAATAGTAAAGAGTTAAGTCAAAAGATGAGTACAGAGTTAGGTCAAAAGATGAGTACAGAGTTAAGTAAAAAGATGGATGAAAATAGTAAAGAATTAAGAACAGAGTTAATTCAAAAGATAGATGAAAATAGTAAAGAGTTAGGACAGAAAGTAGAGAAGGGACAACAGGAATTGGGAATGCAATTGGAAAATCAGAAGAGAGCTTTCGAAACCTTTAGGGAAGAAGTTAGGGAGGAAATTAATAAAGTTAGTAGTGAAGTAAAAGAAAATAGAGAACAGGTAGAACAGGTTAAGGGAGAATTAGAGACAATAAGGCAAGAAGTAAAGAATTCTGAAAAGAAATTAGGTCAACAAGTGAGTGAAAAATTAGATAAAGAAAGGGAAGAAATTAGAGAAGAGTTACAGGGGTGTAAAATTAGAATAGAAAGATCTGATGTAGAAAATGAAAGGCAGGCTAGAAATTTGGAGGATGTTACAGACCAAATAAAAGGAGTAGTAACAGAAATTACTCAGGTAAAAGAGGCCTTAGAAAATTTGAAATTAAGTGAAAATGCATGTAATCACAACAATCTTAGTAAAGAAGTTGCAAGAAACGAGGCAATACCAGGTGTATCAGCTATTTCGATGCAAAATAGAGGTAACAGTAATTCCCATTCTGATCTCGGAAATAGCTCAGGGATAGGTGACAATTCAAATTTACATTGGCCTAACCATGTCTTAAATGAAATGACACCTCCAGTTTTTGAAAATGAAGATTCAGATGATCCTAAAGCCTTTTTAGAAGGGTTACAAGAGTACTTCACGGTGAAACGTATACCAGAGGAGTACAAGATGGTGATAGTAAGAAAAGGTCTAAAGGGTAATGCTGCTAATTGGCTAGGCCTTTCTATGGGTAACAATAATGACTACAGGACCTTTAGGAACATCTTTTTAACCAGATATTGGGGAGCTAGTAGGCAGGCTAATATAAGAGTTGAATTAAGCAATGGAAAATTTAATCCTAGATCGGAGGAATCCATGGTAAACTATTTTATGAGAATAGCGAGAAAATCGAAGATGTTGGATCCTCCCTTGGATGAAAAAGATCTAATAAATATAGTTACTCCACATTTTCCGGAAACACTTCAACATTACCTAATCATAGCCCGACCCGACAGCATTGCAGCTATGATAGAATTATTATCAGCCTTAGAAGTCAATAAGCCAAAACACGCATTTGGAAATACATATGAAGGAAAAGAAACTGTCAATTCTTTCGGGCAAGGGGCACAGTATTATCAGAATAGAAGTGAGGTTAGGGAAAGATATAAAGGACCAGTACCAAGGATGGAATCATTCCGGTGGGAAAATCAAGGTAGATATAACCAGGAAGGGCATCACCAAAATAGAAATGGTAATCTAAGGGGAAGAAATATAAGGGTGAATTATATGAATACAAATAGATTTGATCGAGGTAGACGGGGCCGTTATTTTGGACATAGTAGAAATTCAAATGATGGGTATTGGACAAACGGAGATAATGAGTTTAGACCGAGGTCACCAAGACAGGGAGAAAGGTATTCTAGTGGACGAAATTCCCCCGAAAATGCGGAAATGGTCGAGGCCATTAACACGGTCAAAAACATGGTAGGAAGTAACCCCGATTTAATGCAGGAAAACAGAAGTAACAATTCGGGAAATAGTACAGGAGCCATACCTAAAAATCAGGGAAACGCCAGACCCGGTCAAACGCGCCTTCAGTGAGAACTGGGTATCATAGTAATGATTGTGATAAGTACTCGGAAATAAATAGTCCTGGAAGGCAAATGATGATACAAAAGAAAAGAGAATGGAAAAATAGAATTGACGAAAACGAAACAGTAGGAGATCCACCTAAAATCAAAATTGGAGTAAATGGAAAACAATACAATGCAATTATAGATACGGGATCAAATAGCACAGTATGCTCACAAAATTTTTATGATAATTTACAAAGTAGTGGCTTTAAAGTAATGTCTTTACCAGTTAATGGGATATATTGCTCGCTAGCTGTGGGAAAACGAAAAGAAAGAGTAAAATTTCAAGCAATGATAAATATTGAAATAAATGGGAGAATACTTGGAATTTTATTTCTGATTGTAGGAAGACTTGTGACAGATATTATAATCGGTTGTGATTGTCTTTATGCCTGGGAAGCTGTGGTGAATTTTAAAAACATGATTCTAGAAATGAAAGTTGAATATGAGACCATTATAGTGCCTTTTGTGGAAGATAGTAGTTCAGAAACTATTGTAAGAGAAAAAGAGGAAGAAGAAATCCAAGGGGATACATTCTTTGTAGAATATGTTAAAGTAGGAGCTATGGAATTAACTGAAGTAAATGTCAAAGAGTACAGTGTCGATAATAAAGAAAATGTAGAATGGGATAAAAATGATTTCATAGACGATTTGAGGGTTTCTGATGCAACTAGGTACTATGATAGGGAGAGTAGTGAAGACTTAGAAGAATTGTTGAGGAAAAAAGTAACTCAGGCTGATCAACTAAATGAACAACAGAGGGATAAACTGTTTGAGATATTAATCCGAAATAAAGAAGTATTCTCTGAGAAACCTGGTAAATGTAATATTTATACTCATTCGTTTGAGATGATACCCATCAAACCTTTTACACATAAAGCGAGAGCTATCCCTAGTACAATAAGAGAAGAGGTAGATGCAGTTATAAAGTCAATGTTAGAAGATGAGGTTATTGAGATTTCGAATTCAGAATTTGTGAATCCCCTATGTATTGTAAATAAGGCCAATGGAAAGATTAGGGTAACATTAGACTCGAGAAAACTAAATTATTGTTCATCATACTTTCCATCAGGGAATCCAACAGAACGTGTCCTCCGAGATATAGGAATTTATTTACGTGTACTTACACATCATAATCACAAGGATTGGGTGAAATATTGTCCATTGATAGAAAAGATTATCAATCACACCATTAATGTAACTACTGGGTTTGCACCAATAAAATTAATGTTAGGAATTGAACCAGAACCAATATTGATCGGGGTACCAAAAACACTGAAAATTAATGACATTCAGTTAAGTGAAGAAGAAAGAGCGAAAATTGCTTTTGAACGAATCAAGAAAAAGGCAGAGAAGCGAAAATTAAAGAAAAAGAGTAGAAAACATAAATGGGAACCTAAGATAGGCGATTGGGTACTAGTTAAAGACCATAAGTTATCAAGTGCCTTGAGAGGTAGGAACAAAAGGATGGAACTGTTATATAAAGGTCCTGCAGAAATTATATCCAAATTTGGTTATCATACCTATGAATTAAAAGATGTTAAAAATGAAAAATGTCTGGGAAGATGGCATAAACAACTCCTTCGACCATACAAGAAACCGTGTGGTGCATTGGAACCTTGATTTAATGTAAAAGAAAAATTGGAAGTGTCATTTGTATATTGGTGCCTAATCAGCTTGGAGATAAAATGTAAATGTTAGCTTACTTGAAAACCATACATTGGTCAGGTACTTACATATTCATAAAAAATGCAGAATGTGAATTGCTATCTACCACCAAGAGCTTAAAAATATATTGTATAGAGCTCACAATAATAGCTTCAGAAAGATTGTTAAATTGTTCATTTCCGCATAGAGAGAAAACAGAATATTTACTTTGTAAACATTTGTTAAAATATTTAGATGTATAGATAGTTATCACAGAAAGACAAAGAAAGAACTTGTCTAAAGAGTGCAATGGATTTATATAAAAATATATGTACATTTTAGTGCTTAAAGGATCTAGTACAGATATGTGTTACAATAACAAAAGTGAAAAATCACAGTGCAAGTGATAGTGAGAGCGAAGTGAGCAAACATGAACTAAAAGAAGGAAGTATAAAGAAAGACTCTTGAAATTTAACCTTTATATAGAAGCTTCATAGAAGAAACCATAACATATTGTAATTAGTATTTAAGGATTAATGTTTAGTCAAGTGTACAATTGTTTGTCATGTTAAAAAAGATTAATGAGAAAATGTGTTAATAACCAATTTCAAAAACAGTGTAATTGAAAATTGTATACAAGGGGAGTGTTGCCGATTATTCAAAATACAGGAGTAATTTTTAATTTTTCTTTCGGGCAAGACATTTACATTATTTTATTATGAAATAATAAAATAATATAAATGGGGGCATTTGATACCGAAATTTAGATTTCCGATCGAATGGGCTTTTGAAAAAGATACGTTTTAATTTAATTGCCGGATATGAGATTTGCGATAAATATTGAGTAATAACATAAATAGATAATAGAGTAGCAAGTGTTGTAAGGTGAGCAAGATATGAGTAAATGATAGTCGTTAAATTTGTAGTATAAACGCATTATTGGTTTGAAATTAACGAGTCATGACGTCATACCACATAGTTTAAAATACACGTTCGAAAGTCAGTTCTACCAACCTTAAAAGTCGCGCGATATATTTAATAAAATATAAAGTAAACATCATTTAATCCTAAAAAGGTAATTATATATTCAAAATTCATAAAAGAACATGTTATAATAGAAAGGGACATTTCTAAATTGCGGGAAAAGGAAATAACATTTTGGATACGAGGCTTTCTTGGATGACGTCATGACATTCAAATTGGAAGCGAACGGTCTTCTTGGCGTGGGTAAGAGAGAAGCGTCTAATCAGTACTCAACCAGAGAGCAGTACGGGAGTTCGTGCAGTTCGTGCTGCGCCGATGTGATTGCGATGCTTCTACAGATACACATATAGAATCGGCATATCTCCCGAAAATATTTTATATAAAATAAATTGATGTGCAAAGTTGTTCTTGGGTTGTCCTTTACACTCACGCAAACCCGAGATAAAGAGATTATGCTCAGCTAGCCGGAGACAACACCGAACCACATCATCAACGACTTCAGCTTCAAATGGCGAGGTAATAACTAGGAAGCAATATTACAGCTTCAATGTAAACAGGTCAGGTGCTTTTGCTTTCGTGTAATGTTTTGGGAGCTAACACTTGTGATTGGCCTACACTCAAACAGTAAACATGGAAGGACAAGGCAGTGTGTGAGTTTGTTTTCAAGACACACCATTACAGTGTTTATTTATGTACTGAGCTAGGGAAAGTGACCACCCACACATTCTGCAGTGTTGCCAGGTTGTTTTCAACAAAAGTAAAATATCTCTATAGAAAATGGTCAGAGACAAAAACGTAAGATACAAAATGTGTTCCAAATACCGAGATCTACCACTTCCCTTCCACCCAGTACATACAGTCACTCAAAAAAGTATTTGTCGTCTCAGCTGTATCACATTAATACATCTTTTATTTGCAAATTAATATCAGTTAACTGCCAATTTCTCAGGCTTATAAAATCTTATTGGCTACCTATCAACGATAAAGCTTAAAATATTGCTGTTTGTTTATAATAATGATATAAAATGTTAAAACCCACTACACTTAGAGATCAAACAAGTATTCGTCTGGCAAACTAGGCAGCAACAAAACTGCCCCATTAGATGATTCCCCCTCCTTCAGCTGGTGTACATGTGCTGTGGTAGGTATGTTCTGTTCCATGAAACTGAGAACATCAGAATTGAAACCATGGGATGCAAAAATAAGGAAAAGACAGAAGGTGGATTGCTGTACGATGCCTTCAAAATGGCAAAACATACAAAGAAACAGCTGAAATATTAAATAGGTCGATTACTACCATCAAGAGTATTATATACAGACATAATCAAAGAAAAACATACAAAAACAAACCAAGAAAATGATGCCCTTCACTCGTGAATCAGGCTGAAAAACGACTGATAGTGTGAAAAGTGAAAATAGATCCCAAAATGAGCACTCCAAAGATTGCTTCAGAAGTGGAAAAGGAAATGGGAAAACATGTAAATCCACAGACCATACGAAACATTCTTCATGAGGCTGAATACAACAACAGAATAGCCCGCCACAAGCCATATGTAAGCAAGATTAATAGAAGCAAGAAACTGGCATATGCCAAAAATCACATAAATGATGATTTTGACTTCTGGAAAAGTCATTTTTACTGATGAAAGTAAATTTAACATAGCTGTGTCCAAAGGAAGGGTTAGAATATGGAGGCAGAAAAATTGTGAATTGGAAATAAAAAATCTCACAGCCACGTTAAACATGGTGGAGGATCTGTGCTTGTGTGGGGGTGTATGAGTGTGAATGGTGTAGGTAATCTGTGCTTTATTGATGGCAACATGGACTCTACGTCAACATACTAAAGTCACATCTTCCAGAGTGTGAACAATATGGGTCTTACAGATGGATACATCTTCACTCAAGATGATCCCAAACACGCAGCACTGAACACAAAGCTTTGGCTGTTATATAACGCACCACGATGGATGGAAACACTCCACAATCACCAGACATCAATCCAATTGAGAATGTATGGCGCATTGTTGAACAAAATCTACAGAAACACAAAGTATGAGAAGAAAGACCTTAAGGAGCACTTAATGGAGGAGTGGAAGAAAATTACTAGAGAAACTATGGAAAATCTTGTGAGATCAATTCCTAGAAGGTTACATGAGATAATAAAGAGGAAAGGAGGGCCCACCAAGTACTAAGCTGTATATCTTTAAGTCAAAATAATAGTTTATATGCTGGAGACAAATACATTTTTGATGTGAAAAGAGATAGCAATGACTTTGTTAATTTTTCTTATTTTTGTTGAAACAGAAAACAATGTTTTGTTAATATATAATGAATTCTTAGGGTATGAGAAATAAACATATGTTCAAGTCAAGCTTTATTGTTTAATTTTCTAACCTTTATTTGATTTTAATACTTACAAGGCTAGTTAGACGAATACCTTTTTGAGTGACTGTACATATATAAACGTTTGGGAATGATAAAATGTTAAGCTGCTTGAATAATGGTCGACATGAAGGTTTCTGATTCACTCCCAATAATATTCGTATTATCCTCTTTTGCATTATGAACAGTTTCTTATAATATGGTAAATTTCCCTAGAAGACTATTCCATATCTAAGGACTGAATGTACAAATACAAAGTACATACTTCTCATCGTTTCTATACTAACAGTTTTTGCCAATTTTCTAAAAATATAACACACTGTGCTCAGTCTTTTCATTACATGATCTATATGTGGATCCCATTTTAAATCACTCTGGACCCAAATTCCAAGAAATTTGGTGCGTTTTACATTATCAATAATCTTTATTGCTTATTAATACATTGGGCTGCGCAAACTGTTCATTTTGGTTAGTGTCAAAATGAATTGTTACTGTTTTTGCTGTGTTTAACTTTAGCTTATGGTAATTATTATTTATTTATGCCAAAAAACTTACTGTTGGTGTTTTTAAACACACAAGCCGTGTGTGGGCAATGTTTGAGAGGTAGAACTGGAACTTATGGTTTTCAAAATAACTATATGTTGCTTCTGTTATTTTATCTATTAGTTTTTGGTGAATTTCTGCATTAGTACTAGTTATTATTGTGGTTGTATCATCAGCAGATTGACTTATAGTGTGCGATGGCATATGTCCCTCAAGATCATTTACAAATAAAAGGAATAGAATAGGACCTAACACTGATCCTTGAGGTACTCCAAGTTTAAGCTCTTTTGTACCTGACAGATAATTTATGCCAATGCCATTTTCAGTGTGTATAATTTCAACAATTTCTTCCTCTCTTTTAAACAGGATTGGAGCCATTCTAATGATTTCCCCCTAACTCACAAATTACCAAGTTTTTGAATAAAATGTCATGATTTAGGACATCAAATGCTTTGGATAGGTCGAGAAATATGCTTGTAGCATTCCCATTGTTATCTACAGTTTTTAAAATACTATTTATGAATTGGAATATTACAGTTTCTGTTGATCTATTTTTCCTAAAGCCATGCTGAGATATGGAGATAGTTTTTAATTTTTCGATGAAATTTACTAACCTTACATAACACAATTTCTCAATAATTTTTGAAGACACAGAGAGCAATGCCACAGGCCTATAGTTAGACACATCCATCCAACCACCCTTTTGATGCAGAGGTTTTACTTTTGATGTTGTTGGTGTTGCACCTATTTTCAGTCATTCAGCTGAGCAGACAGAGCAGACTGAATGTTAATTTTATTGACTTTCCATTGTGAAATATTTTAATACAAGGGTTGGCCGTAAAATAAGGTTCCCAATTTTTTTTTTTCACAGTGGGAAACATATTTATTGACATTAAATGATACATTTTTGGAAAGCTTAGACTTTTTCCTATTTTTTTGACATTATTACCGTTCTGATCAATGCATTTTTGCATGCGGTGTACCAACTTTTGTATGCCTGCATCATATTACTTTCCCGCTGCGTGGTGAAGATAGCTTAAAACAATTTCTTTCAGATCCTCTCCGGTTCTGAAATTCGTCCCATGCAAGTGTTTCTTCAAGTCAGGGAACAGATGGTAGTCATTTGGGCTAGATCTGGGCCGTAGGGAGAGTGTGTGACATTATCGCATCCAAATTTGTTGATGACATTGGTTGTCACTGGGCAATGTGCAGACGAGCATTGCCCTGATGGAAATGCACTCCCTTCATAAGCATGCCTCTTCTCTGGTTCTGGATTGTGCAGCAGGGGTTCTTCTATGTCTCACAGTAGCAGACCGCATTGATTGTTGTCCTGGTAGGCAGAAATTTGCACAACAATAACCCCTTTCTGTCCCTTCGATCTTTGAGCATTGCCTCTTCCACTTCACTGTGGTGTTGTCTGGAACCGATGGTCGTCAAGAATGCTGGTTTTCATGGACGTCTGTATGCATGTCTTTGGATTCTCTGCACCATCTGCATATGTGTTGTGTGCTCATACACTGTTCTCTGTACACTTTACACAGTTGGGAATGAATGTCCACCGGCACAGTGTTTTTTGCACACAAAAAACAAATCACAGAGTGTAATTCGCAACTGGCAGAAAAGTGAGTGGAAGCTCCATTTCTAATGGCTGCCAAGCCAAGACTGAGTATGGCAGACAGCTCGCAGGTTGGGGGACTGGAAGGGACTTTGGGAACCTTATTTTACAGACAACCCTCATAAAAGGATTAGAACCAATAGATATATGTTTAAAAAAGGGCAAAAACAAGCCCTCAGAGCTCCTTCCAGCATACTTCTGGGTACATACAAAAGTTAAAAATTTGATTGTGAACATTCTGTGTCTTTCAATGACTAAATTCACACACACCATGCACATGCACACACTCACAAACACAAATATATGTATGTATGGTATTCATATAAAAAGTGATTTTTCTATGCAGGTTACACAATTTATAATATATGTATATTTACAAAGAAATATTTTAAAATTAAGCAGTAAGTACTTACCTACATATAACATATAGAGACAACATATAATTGCTTAATTGTGGCATAACAAGTTCTTGTTCATAAAAAATTAAAGCAGGCTCTCTGGAAAAATTTAGATTCATCTACTATAACTTCACTTTATATAAATAACTATTAAGACTAGCTGAGGGTCTGCTAGATTAATAAAGGTTTCATTTTTTTGAAGGACTCATGGGACAGAGTTAGACTGTGAGGCTGTTCGAGAAGAGCTGGGATGTCTGGACCTTACTTGCCGCCTTGGCTGTGACTATGGATTTATCCTTGATCCTGAAACTCGCTGTCCGCTTTGTGAATGTAGGAATCCTTGTGAGGAAGTTACCTGCCCTGATGGACAGTCATGCCAAATGGTTGAAGTTAACTGTGAAGATCAGTATTGTTCACCTGTTCCTGCATGTATGTTGAAGATCATATAGTGAAATTAGATGTACATTTTGAATTGTAACTTACAGATATTTGTAAAAATTAAGAGATTTAGCCTCTATCCCATGTGCACACTATATAGGACAAATTTAAATTATGTCAGTCTAGTCAGATATGATTCTGTATCATGTAATGAGAACACTTTGCAGATGTTTTAAAACTGCTATTTTAAGACGATATCTCTTGTTCCAGGTTTACCTAAAAAAATAGGGCAGTGTCCCTATTTAATTCCAGTTAATTCTGGATCTTGTGACTATGAGTGTAAGACAGATCTGAATTGCAATGGTACAGCAAAATGCTGCTCTAATGGCTGTGGAACCCAGTGTGTGGAGCCTGTTGTACTGACTGGTAAGAATTAACATTCTTTTGTGTATTGAATATAATTATAGCTATGAATATAAAAAAGGAATAAATTGGGTTCCCCATTCAACAAGGCCTTGTTGCCCTTAAATTCACAGTGCCTCACAGATGAAGTTTAAAGCCTGCCACTAGACAATCTAGAAAAAATACTATCGTCAAGGTTACCTTCTTTCACCATTACTACTGCCACCACCACCGCCACTGCCACCATTCTGTCAAGTGCTGGGGAGATACTCCAAAATTGTTTTCATGAATAATCTCCATCAGTTTCCGCCACTTGTGGTGCTGTATGCTCTAACAGTATGCATTAAATAAAAAGAAATTTTTGCTGCCTCCACCACCATCACATCATCTCTATTACTTTCATACTATAATGTGGCATTTTTATGTCATCACCATTGCCTCCATCACCATTATCCTCCTATATCACAATGGCTATTACCATTATCATTATCACATATTTATCATCCCATCACTTTTGTCATCACTATCATCACAACCTCAGCAGTATTACTACTACTATCAACACACAATCATTATTTTAGACATAAACTCTGAATGAAAGCAAAACCTATCTATCAAACATTTCTTTTTCCTCAATTAGCAGCTAAAAGCAATACAAAATGACTTTCACTTTTCAAACATAGTGATGATAGATTGGTCTGTGTCTTTTATTATCAAAGTATACTTTATTTTTCACAATTTTAACTGTCGGCATTTAATAAAAGTAAGTAGGGTTACCTGTTCTTCTCTGGTAAAATGAGTGTAGCTAACACACTGTTTCTCAAGTTCACATAATACATGTGAGGGTCGTACTGAAAGTCTTAAGTAACAATTCATGAAAATCTTAATCTTTATCTTTTTAGCCAAACCAAGTACATCATCTTAATCTACAGACTTTTATATCACTTTTCAACATAATCTCCATTTGTTTACATAAACTTTTCATATTGTTCTGCAAGTTTGAAAATACCCTTACAATAGAACACTGTTCCAGCTGCCCGAAGACACTGATGCATTGCTTCCCTAATATCCTCCATCATCTCATAGCATGAGCCTTGTAGCTGTTCCTTAACAGAACTGAAAAAAAAAGTAGCCAAAGGATGCCAAGTCACACTGTAAGGAGGATGTGGAAGAGTTACCAAACCAAAAGTCTTAATCTTCTCCAAAGCGACATGAGGAGTGTGAGGATGTTGCAGATGATTTTCTTTCCAGGGCATTTATCGTGCAATGCACAATGGAGCTTCAAAAGGTTTGGATACAGCAGGCAGCATTTATGGTTTGTCCAGGTTCAGGAAAATCAACCAGAAAGCAACCCTGTACATTCCAGAAGACACTGCCCATAACTTTCCTAGCAGATTGCACTGTCTGCGCCTTCTTCTTCAAGGGCAAATCCAAATGGTGCCATTACATACTCTGGCATTTTGTTTTAGGCTGGTAATGATGGAACCAGCTTTCATCGCCTGTCACAATACTGATCAAAAAATCATCTACATTATGAAAATTGTGAAGAATGTTTTGGGTGATGGTTCTCCTCTGAACTTTGTGGTCTTCAGTCAATAAATGTGGGACTCAACTGTCAAAACCTTTTTGACAACCTTTGCTTTCAATCATTTCTAGCATTGCACTATACCCCGCTGCAAGTTTTGCCATGATTTCATCCTCAGTGACACACCTGTCTTCTCTAATGACCTCATGAACTCTTTCCTTGTTGCATTCCATGGTGAGAGTTTGAGAGCGAGTGCTGCAAGGCTCAGACATCTCCATAGACACATTGAAGTCTGAGGTAAATTTCTGTAGCAGATTTTTTCCTCTTTCACAAGGAATTCAATGACAGACGGTCAAAACAAAGCATTTTTGTCTGCCATTTTGGAAATACTACCTTTTGTCATGTCATAGAAGCTAATGATGTCACGATTTGGCAACATGTGGTATAAAGTCTATAGATTATGGTCCTGAAGTTGTTTTTGTTACATTGTTGGAATTTGAAATCCTAACAATGGGTTATTTACAATTTCAGTATAACTCTCATGTATCCTATTTTTAAACAAGAAAAGAAAGGGCGCATTATCAGAGAAGTCAATTAGGCATTTAGATGATGAAAGAATGAGCAATAAAGCAATACATGACATTCTGCTTCATAACTCAATGACTGAAACATAAAATTCTCCTAAGTTTTGCACTTTTGTAAGTCTCTTAAAAGAACATTAAAAAGGTATATAAGGTCTTTTAAACTATTCCAAAGTAACTATATATGCAAATGTATATTGGAAGCTATAAAATCCAAGTTGAAGTTCAGTAGGATAAAACTTTATTTTTGCAAAACTTTTTTTAACCTTTTTTTAATCTGGTAGGTCACTTACAGCTAACTGACATTTATCTTCTCTGGATAAGCGAAAACCCCAGGAAAAAACTTTATCTGGACAACTCACCCTAACCGAGATTCAAACTCAAGACCTCTCAAATGTGAGGCAGACATGCTACCCCCACACCACAGAGGCAGGCTTGCAAATGTTGTGAGGCCCAAAAACACAAAAAGAATGTAATTATTTCTTTCTTTCTTTCTTTCTTTCTTTCTTTCTTTCTTTCTTTCTTTCTTTCTTTCTTTCTTTCTTTCTTTCTTTCTTTCTTTCTTTCTTTCTTTCTTTCTTTCTTTCTTTCTTTCTTTCTTTCTTTCTTTCTTTCTCTCTTTCTCTCTTTCTCTCTTTCTCTCTTTCTCTCTTTCTCTCTTTCTCTCTTTCTCTCTTTCTCTCTTTCTCTCTTTCTCTCTTTCTCTCTTTCTCTCTTTCTCTCTTTCTCTCTTTCTCTCTCTTCTCTCTTTCTCTCTTTCTCTCTTTCTCTCTTTCTCTCTTTCTCTCTTTCTCTCTTTCTCTCTTTCTCTCTTTCTCTCTTTCTCTCTTTCTCTCTTTCTCTCTCTTTCTCTCTTTCTCTCTTTCTCTCTTTCTCTCTTTCTCTCTTTCTCTCTTTCTCTCTTTCTCTCTTTCTCTCTTTCTCTCTTTCTCTCTTTCTCTCTCTCTGTCTCTCTCTCTGTCTCTCTCTCCGTCTCTCTCTGTCTCTCTCCGTCTCTCTCTCCCTCACTCTCTCCCTCTCTCTCCCTCACTCTCTCCCTCCCTCTCTCTCCCTCCCTCTCTCTCCCTCCCTCTCTCCATCTCTCTCTCCCTCTCTCTCCCTCACTCTCCCTCTCTCTCTCCCTCTCTCTCCTTCTCTTTTTCTCTTTCTGTCTTTCTGTCTCTTTCTCTCATTCTCTCTTCTGTTTCTTTCCTCTCCTTCTCTCTCTTTCTTTTTTCTTTCTTTCTCTCTCTTTCTTTCTTTCCTTTCCAATATTTGGTAAAGCTGGTATATTTGCTCAGCTAGTAAAAGTGGTTAATAGTGAAAAAGGGTGTTTTTAATACAATATCACTGATGTATGAAATAGTTATGGTCACTTTGAAAGCCTGTAACCACCCGCTCATTCTTTTTGGGCAGTCCTTTATAGGGAAATTATTGCATAAGCATAAGAACCATACATAGCCATTTGGGTGCTACTGAGCACACTTGATTGGGACTGCCAAGCTGAAGGATAATAAAAAATTGTTGGATAATAAATTTTCCGTGATCCTGGCAAATCCTATGGCTACTCTAGATTGTCACTCTAAAACCGCTTCACTCCTCTTATAAAGAAATATCTCTTGGCTACCTTTGTGGCATAAGGTCTTCAATCTCTCAGCTTTGCTTTGCGACTTAGGACCCTCAATCACTCATCTAAGCTAAATCATTCATTGACAGTTTATGTTGCTCAATATTGGCAGCTATGAATGAATTTGCAAGAGGCAAAACAAAGACTGAGAGTGGCATCTGGAAGAGAATTGGAAACTAAGGCAGGAGAAATCAGAACTGAGGCGATAACCCAACTGTACTAGCTTTTCCACGTATTCTTTCATACATCAAAATGCACAATACTATCCATATGAGATATTTTAACTTTAACACTTGAAAAGTCATAAAATCTTTACATATGGCTTGAAAAATACACATTAAATAGTACCAGCCAGTATAAATGTACTCCCTGCACAATTTTGGTTTAGCACTAAACTAGTTTTGTGAATTAAATATATATTGATCACCTTATAAAGTATACTGTTCTTATCACAGCATGTCAGCATCAGCGAGCCATTTTGGAACATAAAGCTCATGAGACAGGAATTCCTGCTAGGCAGTTATACATTCCACAATGTCAACCTGAGGATGGAAGTTTTGAGCCTGTTCAGTGCCATCCAGCATCTCGACAGTGTTGGTGTGTGGATAAGAAAGGGAATGAAATTCCTGGAACTCGTGCTCCACCAGATGTACAACCATCTTGTCAAGGTGTTTTAAACTTAACTTTAAAATCTTTATTTTAGAATTCATGATTATTTTGATAATTACAACTAACATTATTCCATTTTTTTGTCAGTATATATGAAGTGTGTGTATATATATATACCTGGAGAACAAAAAGCCTCCGAACAGGTGGTGCAATGTTTTCCCTGTCTGCTTCCTCGGTGCTCATTGCTGTCTGCCACTATCATAGAAAGGAGCAGATGAAACCATACAACATTTTTAAAATAACTCTGTCCTCTATGTGATGTACAAGAGGAAATGGACCAAAACCACCTTTAAATATGCCCGCCATTTCTAGCACCCCATCCATCAGTGAAAAATATTGGAGAGCAGGAGGGCTAATGACTTCATTGTCAGAAATCCAGGATTAGCCAACAACAACAACCTTTTAAAAATTACTTTTGAAGGCTTTACTTACCAACTTTATGAAAGGAGATGTTGAAACTGGTCACCGTCACTGTCCATACATTTTTGGCACTTTAGGAAACTATCACTCCCCTAGTTCACATTGAGAAATGCAGGCAATTTCATGGCAGATATTTTGTTTTAATTCTTCCAGGGTGTGTGTATTTGTCTTGTACACTTTATGTTTTAAGTTACCCCAGAGATAGGAATCGTAGGGAGTTAGGTTGGGGGACCACAAATCTCTGCTAATAATTCTATTCTGAAACACACTTTGAATTGTTCTCATCGAAAGATTGGTCATATGAGCTGTTGCAGAGTCTTGTTGAAAAAAGGCAAAATCACACTCCCTGCCTGTTAATTCTCTAAAAAAGGGGCAAAATTGTATTCACGTATATATGGCCATCAGCTGTAGACTCAAAAAGAATTGGTCCTATAACTCAGAACCTAATATTGTTCATGAAGTAGCCTTTCATGATGAAAAATTTGGTGTATGGTGCACCATTAGTGGAGAAAGGTTTCTCAGAGCTCCAATAAGCGATTTCTATCTCTGGGGTAACTTAAAACATAAAGTGCACAAGACAAACGCACACACCCTGAAGAATTTAAGCAAAATATCCACCAGGAAATTGCCAGCATTTCTCAGTGTGAACTACGGCGAATGATGGATAGTTCCCTAAAGAGGTGTCAAAAATGTATGTATGGACAATGGTGACCAGTTTCAGCTTCTTATTTCATAAAGTTGGTCAGTAAAGCCTTTAAAAGTAGTTTTAAAAATGTTGTATGGCTTCATCTTTGCCTTCCTATGATAGTGGCAGACGGCAATGAGTGCAGAGGATGCGATAGGCAAGACACTGCAGAGCCCTTTTGGAGGAGTTTTGCTCTCGTGTGTGTGTATTTGTGTGTAGTGACTATCCAGTTTTTAAACTGTCACTTCACTCAGTTTTTGTTCTCTTAATAACCTAGTTCAATTTTCCCTGAGACTTAACTGAGCTAAAAGTGTTACTTCACTAATGTGAATTAGTTTTACTGTTCAATGTCACTTCACTCTACTCACATTATAATGAAATGTGCACAATGGAGCCTCTTCTTCTGGATAGTTCACTTGCTGGGGAGTCTTAAGACAAGATGTCTCTCATCCCTTGCAGTAACAGCACTCACTGCACATTATTACAGCTGTCACAAACTCATAACACTTTCTATTGCACCAGAAATGCACTCACTCACTAACGCACTCATGTACTCACTTCACGAGACCCACTGGCTCAACTTGCGAGACTACCAAGACTTGCAAGAGCACTTGCTTATATAACTGGAAATTTCTAGAACATTTGACATGTTGAAACATCCAGAAGATTGTAGTTATCTGGCAGTAGTACTCATGTTTGTGCTGGGCAAGCATGTGGCTTATCTGTTTACAGTCCTGGCTGCCCTGTACCAACCTCCCAATAATCTCGGGCTTAGCTGCTTCATCACAATATAATATATATCTATATATATGAATAGAAGAAAACATGTACTGTCAAACTGGGTGATTTCAGACATATGGTCTGTTTTTGGATAATGTGTGTCATAACTACATTAAAAGCAACAATGTTTAAAAACAATTCTAGTTGAGCGGCGATTGTTAGATGTGAAACCTTAAGCTTCATTTTACATTTTATGAACACCTATTGTTTGTTTCTGTGCAGTGTTATTACATTTGTGGACCTTTGAAGTATGCCGCCAATTTCCGAACTATTGTTGATCACGTGTACTTTCATTACTAGAATCGAAATGAATAACTTAAAAATGTTTTTTTCTTCAACATCTGTTCTTTTAACTAGTGTGCCACACAACGCAAAACTAATGGGAGGCCTGCCTGTGCTAAACGAAGATGAAAAAAAAACTCTTGTTGAGGGAATATTGACTACTGCTTCCTGGGGATTTCCCTTTACATCAACAGACATAAGATACCTGGTAAAGGGGTATCTAGACAGATCTGGCACAATAATACGGTGCTTCAAGAATAACTTTCCAGCAGTGGACTGGGCTGCTTCCTTCTTAAAGAGGCATTCTGCAACACTGTCTGTTAGACTAAGTGAGAATATAAAAAGAGCTCGCGCTGAAGTGTCCAAAGAACTAGTGCAAGAATATTTCCACAACAATGGTCCAGTTATAGAAAACGTGCTTAATTCTAACATTGTCAACTATGACAAAACTAATTTCAATGATGATCCTGGAAGAAAATACATAGTCGTAAGAAGAGGTATAAAGCATGCTGACCGCATTATAGATTTTCATAAACTAGCATTTCTGTCATGATGGCTGCTTCTGGTGATGGGCATCTTCTTCCACCTTATGACCTCTATAAAGCAGCACATCTTTGGGACACTTGGAAAGAGGGTGGACCACCCGGGACAAGGTTTAATCGTAATGGAAGTGGATGGTTTGATATGGCTATTTTTGAGGATTGGTTTTTGACCATAGCACTACCATATTTAAAGAAGAGACCTGGTCAAAGGATTCTAATTGGAGACAACCTAAGTAGTCATATTTCTGTGAAAGTGATAAAAGAATGTGAAAATGTCATTTGAAATGTCTATTTTATCTTGTTGCCTCCAAACAGCACCCATCTTCTCCAGCCCTTGGATGTCAGTTTCTTCAGACCTGTGAAGATAGCTTGGCGTGAGGTATTGAGTGACTGGAAGAAGAGCACTTGTGGTCCAATATCCCAGGATGCATTTCCATCCCTGTTAACACAGACACTGGAAAAAATCAAAGCCAGAAAAGTTGATAATTTAAGAGTGGTTTTCGAGCAACTGACTCATTCCATTTGATCCATTGCATGTGTTGGACAAACTTCCAGACAGAGAAGAAACAAATGATTTGACTTCATGGCAGAGTATTTTCGAAGAAATCCTGTAGGAAGCTCGCTACAAGAAGCGCAATGTTGTTAGGCAGAAGAAGCTCAAAATTGCAGCAGGTCAGTAAGTTGAAAGAAGAAAACCAGAGCAATGCCTCAACTAGCAGCAGCAGCAAAAGTAATAGCAGTGAAGATGCAAGTGATAATACTCTGACATTACAGGAGGACTCATTTTTGGTGGCTAGCTTTGAGTATAGTATTGTAAAGAAGACTCGTGTAAGGCAGTATGTTGGTGTTGCAACAAATGTCGGTGCCAAAGAAGTTGATGAGTAGTTTTTGCACCCACACAACAACAGCAAAAGTGTATTTGTGTTTCCTGAAGTTCCTGACGAGGACGCCATCTTTAGAGATCAAATAATAAAATTGCTGCTGGTGCTATAGGAAGAGAAGGGAAAAATTGTATTTCCACATGGCATACTGTAATAAACTGTATCAGATATGTTACCGTGTTATTTCACCAACTTTTTAAGTTTTTATTCACTTATAATATGTTGACTTATTTATTGGTGTAATTTGATCTAATGAATCATGTCTTTTTTCTATTCTTACTGAATTCAGTGGACTGTAGATAGAATGTTTTGTGTTTATACTATTGTAAACTATTATACATTAAAACAGAACCTGAAAATATTTTTAAAACTAAAATAAATGTCCGAAACAACACGTTAGGAGGACATTCTTCGGGTATTGTAAGAATAACATGTGCGTCCGAAGTCACCCCACTATACCGGGTGACATCGGACACTATTAATATTTTTTTAAAAACCTTAAATACATTATATACAAAAGTCAGAATATGTTATACTATTCGCTAAGACCATAACAAATGTTACCCTACATAGAATAACCCTGATCCCATTCACACACTTAAATAAAATGAAAAGAAGTGCAAAAAGCATCCGAAGTCACCCAAGTTGACCAGTACATTTAAGATTGGAAGTCACTTTCCAACTCTGTTTCAGTGGACTAATATTTCCTTTCAGTACCACACATATCCTGGTACTGAAACTCACAATGCAGCCATTTGAGTGATATCAATTCTCTGTATATACAAACTTATATGAGGGTCAGCCAGAGAGTAAATTTCTCATATCACCACCAGTTTGGTCATACATTACAAAAGTTGAGTGCACATGCCTGAGATATTCAGAAATGCCAATCATATGCAACAATTGATTCTTCCTGTTCATCCACAGTATCACTATTACAACAGTACACTTGCTGCCTGTGAGGTCTGTGACAAAGTTATGAAGGTACAAAACATAGTACTGATAGAAGTTCATCAGCTGTGTCATGTGCATGGACCAGGCATCATGAGCAAGCTAACAGTGCAACATTGGTTCTGCCAGTTTTCTTATTGTCGTCAAAATATCCATGATCAGGAGTGCAGTGGCCTTCCATCTCCTTACTGTCAGCTGTTTGGAGCTGATGAACTAGTGCATTGTGGAGATTCATCATTTTACAATTACAGAACTCAGTACCCTTTTCCACAGATATCACTATCCTTGCTGTGCAAATTGTCATGAAGCACCTGTTGTCCAGCAAATGTACACCAGATGAGCAAAGAACGTGACACTTGAATGCAAAACCAAATACATGGAATCAGCATTGGCATTACTATAGCAATATCACAATGATGACAATGAGTTCCTTGGGAGGTTCATCAAAAGCGATGAAACATGAGTTGCTCAATTCATCCTGTAAAACAGGCAGAAGGCAATACTTTGACATCACACTGGATCCCCATTCAAGGCAATATTCAAGCAGGCTGTCGCTGTGGAAATTGATATGTATGGTGTTATGGGATAGAAAGAGCATTTGTTAATTGATTTCATTTCCAGCGGTGAGACAGTAAATGCTGACTGTAACTGCCAAACTCTGTGAAATTTGTGACAGGCACTTTAAAACAAAAAGTGCAGGATGCTCAGCGTAAATGCTGCATTGATCCACAATAATACTTGGCACATGAGGCCCATCACATAACAGATCTGCAAAAGTTCTGCTAGCAGGTATTTGACCATCCACCTTACAGTCTGGATCTCACCCCAATGATTACCATCCTTTCTTACACTTCAAGATTTTCCTGTTTGATAAATATCATCAAAGTAACAAAGAGGTACAAATAGCTGTGAAACACTAGTTCGTATCCCAGCAGCAGATTTCAACAAGACAGGAATAGCAAAGTTAATTCCAAGGTGTGACAAGTGTCTCAATTCTGGTGGTGGATATGTTGAAAAGTAACTCACTGATTGCTGTATCAGTTCCAATAAATGGTTCCATGTAAATATGTTTTCATTTGAATCAATTAAAAGAATTATAAAAAAAATTTATGATAATTACAAATCTGGACTAACTGAAAAAATTGGTAACCAAAGTATGAAAATACATCTAGAAAATCCCTCTGTAATTCCGGATTTGCCACATAAATCTGCTGTTGCCATGATGAGACTTACTACAGGACATGATTGTCTGGGAAAACATCTCCATAGAATTGGTATACTAACTTCTCTAACTTGTGCTCTCAAGATATAGAAATGGTTAGAGAACATCTATAAAACTGTGAAGCTTTACAAAATTATGAAGATATAATATCTATGTACTGGGATGCAAGAAGGAAAATGACTTCATTGTTGATTCCAGAGCATTAGCTACATATGTACATACGTACCTATGTATATACGTGCATACATGCTTACTTACATACATGCATGCCTACATACATACATGCATGCCTACATGTGTACATGCATAAATGCTTCCATGCCTCCATGCATCCATGCATACTTTAGGGAAGCTTACTTTTTGGATAATCTCATACAAAGAGACCTAGTGAACTATGAACTAACTTGCAGTGTTTTGCTTATCCGTTTTAAGATATTATACTTGCTGGCTTTCTGAAAGGAGATGTTAAAATTTGCTATTGTCATTGTGCGTACATTTGTGGCATTTCCTTATAAAGGTACTTGTTGCTTACTATAGTTCACATTGACTAATGCTAGTTTTTCCTAGTGCACATATTGTGTAATTTATTCCTGGATTTGCCTAATATGCTCTATTTTTAAATAAATCCCAGAGATAAATGTCAAGAGATTTAGTCCAGAGACCAAGGGAGTCATACATCCTTAATAACAAACTTATCATTCTGATTTTTTTTTTTTTTTTTTTTTTTTTTTTTTTTTTTTTTTTTTTTTTTTTTTTAAATGAGATGTTTGCTTTTTATGAGCTGTGGTGTATTTTTCTGAAAAAAAAATGAAATCACATTCCTGTTACTTCATTTATTAAAAAGGGGGTGCAAAGCTGCATTCATATGGCATTGAGTTAGTATATACAAATGAAACAACCACAGGTAATGCTGTGGAAAACATATACAAACCACAATTTATTTTATGCTTAAAAATTGAGCAAAACATATTGCTTGTAATAACTGAATTGAAATAATCTACCATCAGATCCACATCAACAGAAAGAAGCTAGTGTCATCTTATTCCTGGCAGCAGCAGGAAACATAAGCACATATGCTCATTGTTTTTCTATTAAAAATCTGAGAAAAATAAAATTCCTTTTCAAAACAGACTAACTTCCATCATAAGCTTCATGATTGTGTTTTAGTGCTGCAAAAAGCACATGTCAGTAGAAGCTAATTGAAGCAGCCAGTTCTCATTACTATAATTTTATTCTTGTTTTATTCTAAATATAAAAAAAACCAACTGACACATTATAATAGAACAGAGGTTATTTGTATTAGTTGTTCATAATTGAAATTTCTTGTGTAAACAGAAACACATGTGACCAAGTTGTTCAACAATTCTTGTGTCTGTGAAGCTTATGACTTAACTGACATATGACCTCCAGTATGTGTGGGCATAAAAGCCTTAACTTGCTTCTAATAGTCTTGAATTTATTTTGAATTTTAAAAGAGGATGATAAAAATATGTTAAATGATATACATTTTTTGTGATCTGGTAAATACTTTAGATTATGAACTCTTAACTTGCATTAAAAGCATGAATGATATTGCATCTTCACTATAAATTTCTTTTGTAGTGACTGCTTGAACTGACAATTTATTGCATTTACAGCTCCCAGCAGCTGTCCAATGAGAAAGTGTCAATCTTGTGAACATGGTTACCAGATGGATGCTTCTGGATGTCAAACCTGCCAGTGCCGGGATCCCTGTAAGGAAATTTCATGTCGAGGAGAAGGAGAAGCTTGCCGCCTAGTGAAAGTGGCATGTGTAGATGGCCCATGTCCACCCGTCCCAATGTGCTTGCCTCAGCGAGATAATCCTTGTCAGAATGGTCATCCATTGCTGGAGAAGGGCTCAATGAATGTGGTGCGTTGTGGACCTAATACCACTTCCTGTCCGTCTTCTCATAAATGTCATCTGAGTCCAATAGGAGAATTTGCAGTGTGCTGTCCTAAACCAAGTAAGTACCTATTCTTCAGTCTGTTGATGTAGATACAGTAGAACCACAGTCTACTATATTGCAGTCTTGTAGTTAAATATGTGGAGTATATGCATCAGTTTGATAGCTGAGGCAATACTAGTACTCCTAATGGCTAGCTACTAGAACCATCTCAGCAAATGACAAAATATACTTTCATTATCATGTTCATTTGGAAAAATAAATCCCCTCCTTCCACTGTTTAAATGATATAGAGCGTATTTAATTTCATGTTTTAATGAATTCCATCATAAAACCAAGACAAGAGAAATAATAGCAATAATTACTATTTTCATATGTGTAACTATAATGACATTTACTGTAACCATAACATTTGTTTTCGTTCATAAATTGTGTGTTCTCAAAATGAAGAGAAGAAACATCAATATTACTATAAAGATATACATAGTATGAAAAATGGTGTAAATCTATGTGCATACAACTTGTAAGAGCTCAAGAGGTTGAAATAAATTCACATTCAAATAATGATATACAGATCACTGGCCTGCAAATTTAAACCTTTTTTCTGTGGCATGGGTTAATCAGCTCTCTAAACCTAATTTTGGTATGCTGAATTCAAATCTGCTTTCCATTTTTTCGTAACACGTACCGTTTTCTTGCCATGCAGAAAGGAAATATATAATATTAGGTTTACTTCTAGTTTTTAAGTACAATTTAAAAAGCATGACATTATTCAAACAAAGAAACAATCTCAATTCCATAGATGCAACAGTGTACACTGAACTAGAAAATTTCAAACATATCTTATGATTGAGAGGTAGAACTGGAACTTAAAAATTCAATGCCACAACTGGGATTTGAACCACAGACCTTCCACTTACCGGGAGGCTGCTCTACCACTGAGCTATTGTGACAAACTGCCAACAGTAAGTTTGTTGGCATAAATAAATAATAATATCTTATGATGTTATTTTCTCCTCCGCTTTGCTGCAAATGAATGCTGAGTTGACTTGCATTTGTGGTCCTGACAAATGCAGAAAGTGCAATTTTAAGCTCATATTTCATCTGAGTGCCTTTAACTTTTTCTGCATTGTTTTAACAATGTGTTCATATTGGTCATTTACATTTACAGTTATTTTGCATTTATCTTTAACATTATCGAAAAACTTGTTTATTACTTCACTGGATGAGTCTCAAGCTTGAACCTCCCTATGTCTGTCATAATATTTCTAAAATAAATGTCCTTTATGAGTTTGTAAATATGTGGGCCATTAAAAATGTCTTCTTTCACTTTTGATTCAGACAACATTAGAAACTTCTGTATAAGATATTGGAAACAACAATCACTTTTGTCCAAAGCTTTGACAAATTGCTTCATTATCCCTAATTTGATATGCAACGAGTTAGCAAAACCTTCAGTGAATTAATCAGTGAGCGATATATTACCTTTTTTGTCCCAGGCACTAAATCTTTTCTTTTTGGCCAATTAGTTTCCCCTCAGTGTCTTTCTCCGGCTCTGGAGTACCATTCACACAAAAAGCACAGAAATTTTGTGTATCCTGCTTGTTGGCCCAATTAAATACCCCACACCTTAAGATCACAACACATGAACTACTTGTATTCATTATATTTAACTTTCTCCAGGACAGTATATAAATTTTGGTACATTTCTTTAAGGGATGTAGAGTGAGCTATTGGAACCTAAGCAAACATATTGCTGTTGTGTAGCAGAACACTTTTCAGAGTTCTCTTGCTCTAGTCGATAAACAGATGTCAATCTTTTACTTCGTAAGCTGTTCCAAGATGACTTATCAAGTTAGCGATATCACAACAATACACTAGTTCTCCTTTTACATAATATTTGTTGAACTCTTTTTCTCGAGGTCTGTACCAATAGAACGTTTTCCCAGGTGCTAAAAGATTGTCTTCTTTCAACCTTGAACCTTTTTCTTTGGTAAGACCCAAATTAGGTACCAAATCAATTAATGTTGATTGACTCAGTGGATTAGGATTATCTTCTAAGTCTGGGCACCAATTTATTTCATCTTCTACACTTGAAGTCTCAGTACTACTTTCTGGGAATGTGGTAGTTGGTGATAGAACAGAAACATCAGGTCCATGGGGCACAGGCCAAATTGCTGGTAACAAGTTTGGATATATAATAATCACCTTGATTTTCCTATCGAATCCAGATATATTATACAGACAAAAATAACAGTCATTAATATGATTTTGTTGTTTGCGTCATACCATAGTAACATCAAAGGGTGTAGATGAATGAACTTCATTGTACCATTGTCTTAGATTTTCTACACAACTTTTACACACAATATGAGGAGCAAAATTCTTGTCTTGATCTCCTAATTTCATTTTAAAATAGGCCAGATATGTTGTTGTTAGCTAATGCTGGATTTCTGACAATGAAATTAGTAATCCTCTTGCTCTCCAATATTTTTCACTGATGTATGGAACACTAGAAGTGGCCAGGCATATTTGAAGGTGATCTTGGTCCATTTCCTCTTGCAGACCACATAGAGGACAGAGTGGTGAAGAATATATCCCAATTCTGTTTAAATGTCTTACCAGACAATCATATCCCATAATCAACCCAAAGTTTGCAACTGCCATTTTTCGAGGATGCTCAGGAATTACTGTTTGAATGTTTGGCAGTTCCCACCTTTTATTCTTTTATTTTTCATAGTAATATTTTGCAATAATTTTTTTGAATTCAGAGTTGACTAATCTTTTAGCTGCATAAAATGGTAGATTAACTATAGATTTCAACACACTGCTGGTACCCTTTTTTGCAAGAAAATCAGCTTTGTCATTACCACTCAAATAGGCCAGATATAAACTCTTGATAAATGTGTTAATGTTTCTTTTCTGTTGCTTTATCACATAACAACCACAGACTTAACAGAAATTGTTAGGATTGTTCACATAGCCCATCCTAGATATACCACTTGAGCTTGCCATTTTTTTCACATAGTTGTATAACATTCACAACACAACATGACTTCAAAAAGAGACCAGCTGAGAAGTTTAAAACTGGACTGTGGATTCCAAGATAGGTTCCCATTTATGTGTTATGCAATAAATGTTTATGAGATAGGTCCAACATTACCTGTAAACAGAGATAGACGTTGGTACAGTATGACGTCATATGATTTAGCATGTTTGCATGTTTTAATAAGCCATGCTGTAAGTTGAATAGACAATGATGTTAATACTGGTGTACCGAACTTTCAATTTTGTGTTGAATCAGAACTGTTCAAAATCTGTATGTGATATGCAAAAACTATTATTATTTTCAAAATCAGAGCATCCGAATGGACCATTATGATGTAAAATATTCCATCCCGCAAAATCTTCACAGGCTGGTGTAATCTTTTCTCACAGGACAGATGTTTGTGAACCATTTTACTTTCTCTACTAGGTATAGTAAATAGAGGAAGTACTGTATTCCACCCAAAAATTTGATGTCAAGATTTCACCAGAAGTATATGTTTTGAGGCCCCTTGAATCCAAAAAAGGTATTTTTAGAAGAAGATCTGTGTGTGTGTGTGTGTGTGTGTGTGTGTGTGTGTGTGTGTGTGTGTGTGTGTGTGTGTGTGTGTGTGTGTGTGTGTGTGTGTGTGTGTGTGTGTGTGTGTGTGTATGTGTGTGTGTGTGTGTGTTTGTGTCTGTGTGTCTGTCAGTCTGTGGACAGCATAACTCAAAAATGAAAATTCAGTTAAAAACCAAAGCTGGTACTTAAGATTAACATCTTTTAAGGATCTGATACAAAGATTTAAAGAAAATTCCTCCACTTTAAACTACCCTTTACATGGAAAATTTTTTGAAAATTTTTAATTTCTCAAAAATGGCTCTAATGATTTTGATTAAAATGCTGTATGTTTAAGATATTTTTATGGGAAATGAAATGTGTATTTTGAATTTGCTGGCTGTAGCCCATGTAGTCCTGTTTACTCTGTATGACTTTTGCATAACTGGTAAACTGTAAGAGATAAACCAAATCTTACTGTACAAAAATGTAGATCTTGCTAAAACACACAATTTAGGTCTGAATAGATTTTTTGTAGAGTGGACCATTTTGGAGGTATTCCTTGTTATTTGTGTGAGTTTTGGAAAACTTAAACTTTTGTCAAATGGAACATCATTATTCATTTTTTTTTTTTATGTTAGCCATGCAAAGAGAACAATTTGAAAGCTTTAAAAGATTTGACTGTCGCTCAAAGCCTGCCAAATTCCCATATTCTCCTTGCACCTGCAAGGAAATAAGCAATAAGATAATTTCTGCAAATGTTTATCTCAACTAACACAAAAAAGATTTAGGAATAGGAGTTTGTAAGAATGGTTAGTACAAGAGTAGAGAAAGTCATGTGAGTGCAACACATCCCGTCTTTTTTCTTCTTTTGGAAGTAAAATGGGAAAGATATTAGGAAATCACAAACACAGGCATATGTTTGAGAGGTAGAACTGGAACTTAAAAATTCAATGCCACAACTGGGATTTGAACCCAGTTGTTTCATTGAATTTTTAAGTTCCAGTTCTACCTCTCAAACTTTGCCCACACACGGCTTGTGTGTTTAAAAACACCAACAGTAAGTTTGTTGGCATAAATAAATAATAACAGACATATGTATTTATATGATAATCCATCCACAAACTCAATATTCTTTATAATGTGCACTTTTTAAGCACAGTCAACCATAATTGGGTCATTAATATTTGTATTTTTACATTTTAATATAGGTAAAATGTCTTATGAACTACCCTTTTTGAATCTTTCAGAAATTGCAATAAGGATTAATCTAGCCTCTGTTTCATGCTGTTAGTGCAATTTATAACACTAAAAACAACTCCTCCTTATCCCATATTATTATTCCAATTGTACTTCAGATATTAATATTTTTCTTAATGAACATTTCACATTTTGTCTTTTCTTCTCAAACAACAAACTAATACAATTGTTTGGTTTGTTAAGACTACTCTACTAGTAGCTGGCCTCAAGAAGTGCTGTAATTGCACCAGCAGCAAAAAGCTACCTCAATTTTGAGAAAAATTCAGTGCTCTAGCTGGGATTTGAACCATGGATTGTCTGCTCTACGCATGGCTATTCTAAGCACTGAGCTACCATGGCAACTGGCTGGTATGACATTAAATTCCCCAACTGATTCATATTTTCCTGGTAGGCAACAAGGGAATCTCAATTTTTGAGATACATATGCCAAAAGCGACTTACAATTATAACCTCAAGGGCCAACCATTTATAAGGTCAAGCAATAATTAATTTTTTAATACACACAAGCCATGTGTGGGCACAGTTTGAGAGGTAGAGTAGAGGTAGAGTAGCTGTGCGTAGAGTGGAAGATCCATGGTTCAAATCCCAGCAATGGCATTCAATTTTTTTAGTCCTGATTCTACCTTTAATTCATTAACTGACTGATGTTATAAATGGTTACAAATTTAGCCACCTCAAGCTTTGTGACTGCATGATAGTAGACTGACAGAGCCTTGATTGCCATCCCTGCTTATTCATTCAGCAGGTTAACTGTTATTAAATTGTGTTTAAATTTTCACTTTTGCATTTTAATCAGAGATATAACATCAGTAAACTTTAAAAAGTTTCAAGACATGACAGCATAAATCTGTGTTCTGTCTGCTCAGCCCCTGTGTCATTGGACTAATCCAGCCAGCATTCCACCTCCCCATTGTTGGCAGCAACAGTCAGTCAATGTGTCTAGAAGTAGCTGTAATTCACGTGTTCCACCTGCCAGGTTAAAAATAACACACAGTTCGGAATGCTCTCTTAAACAACATGTCTCCCCATTCTTGTTAGAAAGACTGCATTAATACATTTATAGCTTTTGTGGGTTATAGCTTAAGTTTAGGAAAGTGTGCCAGTGAAGTGTCACACGAAATAAAACTATATTGTGTGTTTTATGCTGTTTAGTGAGCCTGGAAAAGGATTTGGTTCAGGAAACTAGTCCTCTCTGCATCTCAGGCATGTCTTCCAACAGTTACCTTCTTGCATCTCGGATTGTTTGTCAACTACCAGTGCTTTGTGTTTGAGGTCATTTTGAGTAACCTTTTACACTCACCTTCTCTTAAGTTGTTTTAAAAACAGGAAATGTTTTCAAGACTATTTGGTCCCACCATCAGCCGTTGGGTGACTGACGCTATCTTCTTGTTCCCCCTCTCTGCTACTATCATCCTGCTGTCATCTGGTGTTAGAGGCGCAGAGCTTTAACATTTCATTTAAAGCTGGGATTTTGAAGTTAATCACTTTATTGTTGTTTTTGATTTTGTGAATTTTTTCCCAAATGTGCAGTTCTGTTGGCAAATTTAGAGATTTTAACAATTTTATATTGAGGCTAATGTTGTGGTTTTCATTCCAAAAGTGGTGTGCCACAGCAGTTTCCGCTTGTTTTAATTTTATGTTCCTCTGATGTTCCTTTAGTCTGATATCCCAATTTCTTTTTGTTTTTCCTATATAGCTTTTTTCGCAACTATTGCAGTTGATTTGGTAAATTCCAGATTTTAGATTGTAAGGGATGGTATTGTTAAGTGGCTTGTTCAGCAGGTGTACTATGTTCTGTGCCAAGGGTGACAATATGATTGCAATTGCTGCACTATTAATTAGAATTAGTTTTAGTAAATATAAGACAGTGAATTGCTCTGCTGCAAAGTGGTAAGATACTAGATTTCTCTTGACTTATGCAACTGGCCACTACAATGGGATAATGATACAAATCTGTTCATGTATAGTGGCAGACTGATCCACTTGCAAAATGATGCCACTGTATGCCTATGGGAGCCTGACACCTGCTGAACACACTCTTGAAGACTCAGTGAATTTTTTCAGTCAAAATATTGGAAAACACATCAAATGCTGTCTTATTTGTTGAGCATATGGAGATTAGTTGCATAAACTTTATCTTTAAAGATTCCTGACAGATAATAATTATCAAATGAATTTAGATATGGTGAGTGAGCAGACCAATAAATTATTGTCATCAAAAACACAATGTAAGCCAGAGATTTTTTTTGTACTTCTTTCTATGCACTCATATAATTTTTCATTGATTAAAACTGCTGGCTATCTGTGTTTCTTTTTGTCTCAAATGAAACTAATATGTCTTTTTTATTTTTCTAAGAGCCTATCAATTGTGGATTCATTAGGGACAGTGGTATAAGAAAATTTCTGTGTTAATTAAAGCAGAAGCTCATGTGAAACTCCAATTCAAACAAAGCTTAACACAGTAAACACACACTATTCTGCAGTATATAGCATGATAACCACAAATGGTAAAGACAATCAACAGATAACTATATAACACTCTTACCTCCATAGACTTATGGGCTAGGCTACTGCAGAATAAGGTCTTTCAATACAAGGGTCACTAAACTTTCTGAGAGAAAAATACTTGTGAAACATGCTTCAATGAATATTAGGTAAGAGGAATAAGTAAAGTATCTGTTCATGACAGAAGAATTGAATTAATATTTGCAACACATTCATTAATCCTTGTTTTTATATTCCAAATACAAAATGTCATGTAATTGTTTTTCTTGCTAATTCTTTCCAGGAGATGTGTGTTTTGAGCCCAAAGATATAGGCCCATGTCAGTCTCCTGTTACAAGATGGTATTTTAATCCAGAAATCAACAAATGTGAACTCTTTGAGTATGGTGGATGTGCTGGCAATCAGAACAATTTTGAGTCAGAGAGTATCTGCAATGCTGTTTGCCCAGGTAGGATTGTTAATTTAACAACAAATCAAACATTACATTTCTAATGTACATGATCATCTATCAGCTTTAGATACCTTGACTCTATGACATGGTGGGATGTAGCATTTTCACCAGCGAAATCTTTTTTGCTTCTGCCCCTAACAGGGCATGCCCCAGGAGGAAGAGGTGAGTAAGAAGTGTCCACCAGCTCATGTTCTTAGGGGAACGAAGGGGAGAGGAGAGACATTCCATGTAGTGTAACCTGAGTTTTGCAAACATTGTTCTGCTCTTATGTTGCCAACTTACCTCCAATGTTATTCATGCTATGTTTGCTCGTTGCTATTTTCTCTCAATTTCAGTTGTAAAATTGTGTGTCACTAGTGTTTGTTGGAAGTAAAGAAACAAAAGATACATTCTGAGGGCAGGAAAATAATTAGGAAAGCAATTGAAGGATGTGATGAGGAAGCTAGGAACAAGTGTACAAAACTTCCACTGAGTCAAGCAACTGCAAGAACTATTGTTTGATGGGGATTACTGAAAGAGCAATCAAAAGAATTTGCAGTGACTTCTTTGCATTAATCTAGCATGAATACATATTGCAAGGTTGGCACTACTGTTGTAGGTGCCACCAGGAGCATGAGTTCAGCTTCGGATATCACTGTGTACCTAGAATTGTTTACTGAAGTGCTGACTCATTGCATTCCTGCCCGGGGCCATGAGCTGGTGGACAAATTGTAAAGTCCTGAAACAGACAATCATGATGAAATGTGAAATTAAATGAGATGTGAGGCAGGGTTGCCAACTTTTAAAAGTAAAATTATCATACCGGCCACTCAAAATTATAGATTTGGATTCAGAATTATCGTACATCATAAGCCAAATGCTACAACAATGAAAATATCAGCACAATACTTATGAAAGTGTAATAGTATTGATGTTTATGGCATCCCCTTACAAGATTGATTACTTCAACCTGTATTACAACTTTAGCACTTATATTTCTTGCACTATTCATCTGAAAGTTCATCATCTCCCTCAACTGTTGCAGCATTATACAAATTTATTGCTGAGATAAACTTTAACATCTTCTCGGTAACTTGCAGATTTTCAAACTACCACATTCTTTCATAAGCTGAAACGACAGAATAAGTCCATTTACTGCATCTAGTGCCAATCTGTTTCTAATTTTAGCTTTTATTAAGCCCAGTTTAGAGAAAAGTCTTCTGCAAGAAGCGTTTCTGTGGGGCAACAAAATCACTGACAATGCAAACTCCGCCAGTTCTTTGAAATCTGTATTTTCACCTAGGTAACATATGTGTTTAACAGCACTCCAGAAACTGCCAGGTTCAGGCATGTTCTTTATTTCACACGGAATATCACTTATTCCTAGTTTTCTCCATTGATCATCAATTTTCTGAATAGTGCCTTCTTCATTGAGATTACCAGATCTGGGCACACTAGCAATAAGAAGATAAAGGGTAGGAGGATTAGTAGGATATGGAATCATTATGGGGTGGAGGTGGCCATGGGGGGGGGGGGGGGGGGAGTGGAGACAGGCCATGGGGGAAAAGTAATGTTGCTATTTATAATTAATTTTATTTCGCTGGTGTGACAAACCAGTGAAAATGATATTTTGCCAGTATCAAACTATCAACCTTCAAATTATCATACACCTCCATAATTATCGTACGGGTTGGTTACCATGAGTACAAACATTAAAATTATCGTATGCTCCCATAATTATCGTACGGGTTGGCAACCCTGATGTGAGGTGAAATGGAGGGACAGGAAATTTGGGGGATGTAATTATACTTTCCAGCATTCATCTAGCAGCCTGAAGACACTCACCAAAAAACCCAGGGGTCAGGAAGTTCAGCCACGGGGATCAAACTTATGCAGCTTAGTTTCTTCTCCATTAATTATGGTGACATATTTTAAAAAGTTGAATTTCATATTTAGTGTAGATATCTTCTAGCAAAGTGCTACCAAATGTGTATAATAATCATGGATCACCTTTTGAACAATCGGACAATCGAACAATCGGACAGAAATTCTATTTTTTTTAGTTCAAGGACAATCAATGGTTGTTTCTAAATTTCTCCCTAGAGTTGTTGCACACACACAAATATGGCAGCTAACATGGGTATTCTTAATGTTAATAAGTGAAATCCTGATAACTCGACCTAATAAGGACTGAGAGGCTATTGAGTTATCCAAGTGTTGAGTTTTATGGAATAAGGGGTCTGTTATTCATAACTCATTACCCAATACTGCAAAATACATAAATGCATGTTCTAGCACAATATACGTAGGTAACAGAAAAGTATAAGGTATTCTAAAATTCATTACATATTAATATGTCTGTTTTTGTTCGGTCTCTTTAACACATCCAATTTAATTTCCAAATTTGGAGCATTAAATATTGGAATTTGTATTCTGTCTTTCAATATAGATATTAGAGATGCAAACTCAATAAAAAAACTCAGTTATACTTTGATCCAATTTCAGCTGGCTTACCTTAAAGAGCTTTCTCAACACTACATGTGCACTAGAGATGTGTACTTGCATGTTTTCATTGTTGTAGATATTTACAGTAGTTATCAACAGTTGATGTGTGCTTGCTTACAGTGTTGAGTCAGTGTGAGAGATTGCGTGAAAAGAATCAGAAGGTTGCTCAGAAATACAAGAAAGTAACATTTGCTCCACGTTGTGACCCAGAGACTGGCGATTGGGAACCCATACAATGTCTAGAGCAAGTTGGAGTGTGTTGGTGTGTCAATAGATTTGGAGAACCGCTAAAGGGATCTCTGACAAGTGGCATGCCCTCTACATGCAACTTTCGCCAAGCCCGCAGAAGGATGGATAATGAACCAGATTTCTGTAAGTGGAATGAATATTGATTCATACAATGCTGGCTTTGGTGATTTGGCAAGTAATTTTATGTAGTTTGTTGTCAAATTTGCACAAATTTAATTCTCTTTAAAAGAGAGCAACTGTACCTAAAGATTTGATGTGTTAAATTCATATGACTTTCTCTGAAGCTCTTCTAAAAGCTAGTTTACAAACGTTTATTCTTCTATTACTTCTTGCCAATATACATAAACCTTCATTACTCTCTCACACATTTCATTGCAGTTATAAGAAGAATACAGCAAGCTAAGGCAATAGTCAAATATTTTCAAAGCCAATATTATGTGATTGCCTTTGAAATTCTTTTCTCTTTGTATGAACACAAAAAACAAAGAAGGAAGGAAACAAAGAAAGAAAGAAGGAAAGAAAGGAGAAAATAGCAATTTGCAGTTCAGAAAAAAGGTTTTTGAAAGTTCAAATCAATAGCAAAGAATAGCCCAGAAATAGATCTACATTCTTTGTGTAGATCTTATTATAGCATACACTTTATCTATCATGATCTTGTCTATCTCTAACGGTTTACCAATTATGCAAAACTCATTAAGAGTAAAGATACTTCAAGGCTATTCCCAGGAAATTCAAGATATACATATTATATGTCATGAAAATGACTTAAGAATATGGTACGAGGTGCATCCAGAAAGTAAGTCCCAATGACCAATAAAGAGAACAAAAACATCACTAAGTAAGAAATATTTATTGGAATAATTGCATAGACTCACTGGCTACATTTCAACATAGTCACCACCGTTGTTGAGGCATTTATTGTAACGGTACACCATTAATTGTATGCCCAACTCATAGGATTGTGCTGCCAATGTCCGCAGCCACGAAGTAACTTCATTCTGCACCTCAGTGTTACTGTGAAAACGTTTTCCTATCAGAAAACACTTCATGAGACGGAAGAGATGAAAGTCACTTGGAGCAAGATCGGATCTGTAGGGTGGATGTTCAAAGACCTCCCATCCAAACTTATTCAACACATTTCGTGTGGCGTTGGCTGTATGGGGTCTTGCATTGCCATGCACAAGCGTAATGCCTCTGGCGTCACCAGGGATACTCAGCCATTACGGTCTTCGTTCTGAATCTTGGTTCTTCCTTTCATGAATTGCCTGCACCATTGTCTTACCATACTGTCACACATAATGCCCTGTCCATACATGTGACACAATTGACAATGGATCTGTGCTGGAGATTGCTTTTGAGCATGCAAAAATCGGATGACTGCATGAACCTCGCATTTGGTGGTAGACAATATTTGAGAAGCCTTTTTCTCCTAGCACAGAGCAGTAACTACTGCCGTCACAAAACTGAAACTTTGCTGCAATGTTGCCATATACTTCCTCTCTTCTCCTGCACACGTGCATTCCTATCCGTCTGGTGGTACCATCTCTGGATGCGATCGGGACTTACTTTCTGGATGCACCTCGTATTTTAATCAAAATAGTTGGAACTATTTTTGAGATAATCAAAAGTAACATTTTTTTCCATATAGAGACTAGTTAGGGGTGGTGGGGATTTCCTTCAGAATTTTTGTGTTACACTCATGGAAGTTTGAACTTAAATAAAAAGTTTTGTTTGTAACAGACATTTCATTTTTGAGTAATGCTGCAGAAAGATGCCTAAACACGCACATGCACACACATACACAGAACTTTTTCTATAAAGTTTTTGGGGGGTTATGTGGACATTAAAGCTTGTATTTCTGGTGAAATCTTGTTGTTGTTAGCTAAAGCTGGACTTCTGACAATGAAGTCATTAATCCTCTTGCTCTCCAATATTTTTCAATGATGGATGGGGCGCTAGAAGTGGTCGGGCATGTTTGAAGATGCTCTTGGTCAATTTCCTCTTGCAGATCACATAGAGGACATAGTGGTGAAGAGTATATCCCAATTCTGTATACATTTTTTGCCAGACAGTCATGTCCCATAATCAACCTGAAGGCTGCAACTGTGGTTTTACGAGGATACTCAGGAATTACTGTTTGAATGTTTGGTAGTTCCCATCTTTTATTTTTCATATTAATATTTTTCAATAATTTTTTTGAATTCGAGTTGACTAATCTTTCAGCTGCATAAAATGGTATATTAACTATAGATTTCTGCAAACTGATGGTACCCTTTTTTGCAAGAAAATCAGCTTTGTCATTACCACTCAGTCCACAGTGAGCTGGTATCCATTGGAAGACTAGGTGTTCTTGAAGTGCTGTTAGATGAGTAAGGATTTTCCAACATTCTATAATTGTTTGGTTTTTTGGTGACAACTTGGAAGTAATTGCTATAATTGCCGAATGAGAGAATAACTGCTTGATGAAAATGCGAAATTCTATACAAAAGATTTTGTAGGACCATTCGAATTGCTTCAATTTCTCCATCAAAGTTTGCAGTTCCATAACTTAAAGATTTGAAATAGAAAAGAGATGACATGTGACTCCAGCCCTGCTCCATCTCGGCTTGATATCAGTGATCAATCAGTATAAATATGGAGCCATTCATGTTCTGGAAATCTAGTATTAATTATCTCTAATGCCAATAATTTTAGAACACTAGTTGGCATATTGCTTTTCTTAACTTCTTCTGTCAGGTGTAAATAATATGTGATGTCTAATGTTTATGTCAGTTTTCCTTTGAATTAGGAAGGTCTGCATTCTTCTTGATGTCTTGAATTTTGGAAAGAAAGCTCTCCTGAGTCTTTAATGTTTGTGTAAAATTTCTCTTGTTCCATGTATTGAATGGGAGTCTGATCAACTTTTCGTATTGAATAAGAGCTGTTTTTTCTATTTCATATTCAATGGGGTATTGGTTGGTTAGTATTTCCATATCTGGTATTGGTGTGGTTTTGATAGCACCTGTAATTAATCTCAGACTTTGGTTTTGAAAGATTTGAATTTTTTTTGTATTTGCTGTAACAAGAACTTCGCTGCAGTAAGTAATGGCTTTATATATACATTGTATATCATGTTAAGAGTTGCTTTGGAACATGTCCACTTCATTCCTGTTAGATGTTTTAACAGTGAAAGACGCCTTTCTGCTCTTTGTATTACATTTTCTATTTGTTTGGTCCATGTAAGTTTGGTATCAAATATAACTCTCAAATACCTTGCTTCCTTTGTTTCTGGTAATTGTTGACCCTCAAAATTTAGTTTTGTTTTTAATTATTTCTTCCTTAGTGAAAAGATTTGGTAGTTTGCTTTTGTTGTATTAACAATCATTAAATTTTCTTTGGTCCGCTTTTGTAGGTTGGTTAAGGATTGTTGCATGGTTTGTTCTAGTTCTCTACTTTTGTTTTTTGGTTTTGAAGTCCACATTACTAAGTCATCAGCAAATAGTGCATACTTCATGCCTGATTCTTGTATTTCTTGTGGCAAATCGTTAATAAATATGTTAAAAAGTGTTGTGCTGAGCACTGTACCTTGTGGTAAGCCATGGTGTACTTGTATATATTTTGATATATTCCTTCCATATCTGGTAGCAATAAAGCATTGAGTTAGGAAATTACATAGCGATGAAAACATTGGATCTTGTATCCCTTTGTTTTTCTTTCTTTTTTTACTTTCTTTAGTAGTTTTGTTCTGCATATAGAATCATATGCACTTTGGAAATCAATGATTTGATTTCTTGAACTGAGAAGTAAGACTTGTTCATTTGTAGTGCAGCTCTCTGAATCCATCTTGACATTGGGACATTAAATTTTGTGATTCTAGAAACCAATTTAACCTGTTTGACACCATTCTTTCCATCACTTTTGCTATTACGCTAATAAGAGCTATTGGTCTATAGTTTTTTATTTCTGATGCTGTTTTATCTTTCTTCAAGATTGGGACAATTCTTGCTTTTTGCCATTCGGTAGGTACAGTGGTTTTCCAGTTTAGTTTGTAGAGTTTTAGTAGTTGTTATTTTGCTGTTTTTCCAAAGTTTTTTAAGAACTCTGGATGTATGTGATCTGGTCCAGGAGACTTTTTGTTTTTTAGATTATTAATTGCTATGTTCAGTTCTTGCATATTAAAATTTTTATAAAACATATTGTATTGAGTGTTAGGATCACATTCTCTTTTTTGTCAAAAAGTCGATGTCAAGATTTCACCGGAAATATATGTTTTGAGACTCCCTGAATCCAAAAAAAAGCATTTTTAGAAAAAGGTCCGTGTGTGTCTGTCAGCCTGTGTGTCTGTGGACAGCATAACTCAAAAACGAAAAAGGTTAAAAACCAAAGTTGGTATTTAAGTTTAATGTCTTTCAAGGATGCAACATGAAGATTTTGAAGAAAATAGCCCCATGCTAAATTACCCTTTACATGGACAATTTTTTGAAAATTTTGATTTTCTTGAAAATGGCTCTAACGATTTTGATTAAAATGTCATATGTTTAAGATATTTTTATAAAAAATGAAATGAATATCTTGAATTTTCTGGTTATAGCCCCTGTAGTCGCATTTACTCTGGACAACTTTTGCGCAACTACTAAACCTTAAGAAATAGACAAAATCTTACTGTACAAAAAATGTGGATCTTGCTAAAGTACACAATTTATGTTTGAATAAATTTTCATGTAGGGTGAACCATTTTGGAGATATTCCTTGTTATGTGTGTGAGTTTGAGAAAACTTACAACTTTCGTGAAATGGAACATCGTTGTTGATTTTTTATATGTTAAGTGTGCAAAGAGAACAGGATCTCAAAGTTTTAATAGATTTGACTATTGCACAAAGCCTACTGTATTCTAGTATCCCCCTTGCACCTACAAGGAAATAAGCAATAAGATAATTTGTACAAATGTTTATCTCAATTAACACGAAGAAGATATAGGAATAAGAATTTGCAGGAATGGTTAGTACAAGGGTAGAGAAAGTCATGGGAGTGCAACACATCAGATTTTTTTCTTTCCTGTCCTTGACATTTTTCCTATGATCCATTTTTGCTAAGAAATTATTAAAGTGATTCTTTTTAGCTGTATTAATTTCTTTTTTTAGTGAGGCACATTTCTTTCCCCATATTTGTGTATCCGATATGTGTTTTGTTTGTTCAGCTGTATAGCTATATCCCTTTGCTTTTTCAGTTCTTCTAACTGGGGGTTCCAAAATGGTTTAAATTTTTTATTCTTCCACATAGAATATTTTTTTTTTGTGGTTTCTAGGATGGCTTTACAGAAGTTTTTGTTCATATGATCTGGTTGGTCATGCAGCAGTGAGTTTGTTTGTTCTTTAAATTTATTTTCCAATTCATTTTTATATTTATTCCAATATGGTTTTTTGAAGTTCCAATACAGATCCATGTAATGTTGACTGACATTTGTATTGTCTAGTTTTATATTGGCTTATCGTGTGCTTGTACGTGAAGAGATAGACATATTAGCATGCATGCAGCGTAAGAATAGTGTTTCATTGAGGGCTATTAGGTCAAACCCCTTACCTTGGTCATCTCCTGTTCTCTTCTGACCCCGATGCTATTAGGGTTCCCAAGGACTAGGGAGTCTTTATTTTTCCATCCCTTCCATCTCTCTAATTTCTCTATGACCTCTCAACCCCTAACATGCAGACCTGTCATGGCATGTAATACATCCTCTGATTGGTAATCAGAGGATATGGTCAGTGAATGTATTTTGATAACTCTCCCAGTCCGGTCGGTGAGACCTGTAAACCAACAACAGATGTGGTCCTCCAGACATTCTGGGGGTTGTGAGAGAGCGATGTAACCGCCAAAACATAAAATATGGTGCTCTCTAAAAAGCGGTTACTATTACTGCTAAGTCTCTTCAATATTTATGAAATATTGGAGGGCAAGAGGATTAATGACTTCATTGTCAGAAATCCAGCATTAGCCAACAGCAACAGTTTTATATCAGCAATTACTGCTCTGTGACCAGAACTTGGGTCTTCTATAACTTGTTTTTTAATCTTTGAAACAATATCTGTTGTAGCAAACAAGAGGTCTACGTTATTGCCTGCTCCAGAGTAATGTATGAAGGTTGTGGGGTCATCTTTATTATAACTCAGTTCAACGGCTGTGGTATTAAAAAATTCTTCCACTATCTGCCCTGTAGAATCCACTTTTTCATGACCCCATCTTTTGGAATGGGCATTGAAATCCCCAATTACGATTGTTTTATTTAATTGGTCAACAAGTGAGAGATTTGGTTCATTCCTGGGAGGATTGTAAATACTGTAGAAATGTAGATGTGTTTTGTTATCCCAAAAATTTAGCTTTATTAATTCAGATTTCTCTGTGTTATCCAGTTCTTTAACAACTTGAAAGGAGGATTTAAGATCCTTTCTGACTCGAACTAATATTCCACTACTTATTTGTCTATTTTTGGGTAGTAGGTTTAGTAAAAATCCAGTAAAATTGAAGTATTTAAGTTGATCATTTGTTAGATTTGCTTCTTGAATGAAAAATATGTTGTTTTTTTTCAAATAGAATTCTGTTGAGCTCTATTCTTTTTGATTGCGTTGAGACCAATTTGTGAAATCTTGACACCAAAGTTTTAGGTGAAATACAATACTTTTATGTAGTAGAGGAAATAAAAGTGACTGAGGGAGAGAAAATAAAAATGACAGGGAACTCTGGAGAAGGCTAAGGAGTTAACATGATAAAAATGTGGCAATAATACTGCTGTTATAATGTAATGATTAGGGAGCGGATTTTTATGTAAATAAATATTTAAAGTAATTTTGCTAAAAACACATAATTTGTCACTTTTCTGCTAAAAACACATAATTTGTCACTTTTCTTTGTTATAATTTTTAAATTTAACAAAAAATGTCGTGCGTATTATAACACAATTTGAATGAACTTCATTCGTAAACGTGCTGCATAGTGAATGACATCCACTACACGTGCTGCCTCGCTATCTGAAAGGGGAATCCCTTATTTTATGAACTGGACGGCTGACGCAGGGTACGCAACAGTCTTCAATCACTGTCTGAGTCTTGTAAAGCAGAGCGTTTATACAGTACGGGTTCTGAAGTGAAGTGCTTTGTGATATAATGCCGAGTGTTCGCTCTTGTTTGCAACAATATGTTGCTGAATTCAGTGGCATCTTTGCGAATGATGGAAGAATTATATTTTGCCAAAAATGTGGGAAAGCAGTAAATGCAGACTAGCGATCGCAAGTCTTGCAGCATTTAGCAGGTAATAAACATAGAATTGCCGCTTCACATACAAGTTCTAGACAGGTTCTTTTAGACGAAGCAACTTCCTCTTCAGAGACCTCACATACTCTAGTTTCAAAATGTTCCGAATATTATGCACATTTATGCAGAACTTTTCTTTTGTGTGATATTCCTTTATACAAATTGAAAAGTCCAGAGCTCAGAAATTTTCTTATGAAATACACAAAGTTTCAAACACCAGAAGAATCAACACTAAGAAAACTGCATGTGCCTGCCTGTTACGAAGACATTCTAAGAAAAATCGGAGCAGAATGTGAAAATAAAAAGATATGGGTAAGCATTGATGAATCACCCGATCTAGCAGTAGGAAAGTGGGAAATGTTGTGGTAGGTGTGCTAGAAAATAATGAAATAGCTTTAAAGTGGTGTTTTCTGTTAGCATGCAAAGAAATATCAGCATCGAATCAAGTAACAATGGCTCACTTATTCAATGAATCTCTGCAGTTGTTATGGCCGAATGGGGTGAAATTTGATAGTGTTTTACTCTTACTCACAGATGCTGCTCCATATATGAAGAAAGTAGCCGAAGGTCTTTCTGTAAGCTTCCCACACATGATACACGTAACTTGTATAGTACACAGAGTATGTGAGCAGATACGTACATTGTATCCTAAAGTGGACAAATTGATCTCAAATGGCAAAAAGGTGTTTGTGAAAGTGCCAACAAGAATTGATTTATTCAGAACCAAAAATCCAGATGTTGCACTTCCACCTAGACCCATATTTACTCATTGGGGGACATGGTTGGAAGCACCTGTGTATTATGCAAACAATTTTGAAAATTTTAAATCAGTGATTGATGAACTAAATAAGGGTGACGCTTCTTCAATTGAAATTCTTCAGAACTTACTCAACAGCACTACATTGAAAAATGAATTGTCTTACATATCTGCAAATTTGAGTTTCTTGCTTCTTTCTATAAAAAATTAGAAACATCAACCAGCTTGTTAACTGAAACAGTTAATGAAGTGTATGACATTGAGAAAAAAATTAATTCACTTGAAGGTCCAAAAGTGGAAGCTATTAAACAGAAATTTAAAAGTGTGATCGAAAAAAATGGTGGATTTCATACAATGTGTAAAATTGCCAAGGTTTTGGAAGGGGAAGTAGACGGTGAAATTGAAAATGTGTGTGCAAGTGACATTCTTTTGATGAAATATGCAAGGCTATCATCTTGTGATGTTGAAAGGCCTTTCTCGCGGTATTGTGCATTGTTTCAAGACAACCGACATCGGTTTGTGATAGAAAACTTGGAGAAAGTGTTCATGGTTCACTGCAACACCAAGCTGTTTCAATCCAGCACTGCCTCAGCATGATTGGTGAGTGATTTTTTAGCATAAGTATTTGTAGTTGTGTAGTATAAAACAAAATATTTTTTCATTTTTTATGCATATTTATATATTTTTCCTACATAAAAAATAAAATATTTTACAGTTTTTTAGCACATAAAAATCTGCTCCCTAGTAATGATCAATACTGGAAGAAATTCACTTCTTGAAAAACAACTATAATCATTGCAGTCAAAGGTAAATGAATGTCCTAAAACCAAATATTGATGTGGTTTTTCTTATTGGAACCCTAGAATCATAGAATGTCTCTTGTTAGATTTGTGAAATAAAAGAGCCCTTGAAAGCATTAATGTTATAATTCTCTAAGTGTTGTATACAGAATATTATTGATTCAATGTGTTTCAGCAATTGAAGAGCTCCTTAAACAGGTTGCAGCTCTAGGGACAGAAAAACCAGCTTCTGTGGATAACATTTCTGTGCCAACTACCACTCGCTGTCAAGCAATGAAAGAAGGCATGGCAGGCACAAATGCTGTATATGCTGTTGAATGTGATGCAAATGGCAGGTTAGTGTACAATTTTTATTTGAGTTTATTATACCAGCATCATTGGAGGCCAGTACAAAAAGAAATAGGATTCAGCAATGAATGAATGAGGTATTACAGATATTAAGGGCAAACTCAATTTTTGATTCATATTTATTGAAGAAGTGAGCTTAAAAGAATACAAGCCTGATTAATTATCTTTTAATTTCTACTTTTTTAAATGTATTGTGTTATATGAACTGATTGTGAAATACAAATTTCCAGAAAAGAAAAACGGAAAAAGAATCAATCTTGGTTAAGTTCATCCTTAATGTCTACAGTATCTCAAGTACCCACACTTTGAAAAGAGATACTTTATTGCAGTTTTGTTTGTTTTGTAATGTCGGGCTCGACACTCAACAAAGGACAGACAGGGCCAAGCTTCTTCACACCACATGCCGTGCTGGCGAACAGGCAAAGACACTCAAGGTTGGGCTGCCTTTTGGGACTACTGTGTGTACATGACTGATAACAATTGAGGCAACAGAAACAAAAGGAGTGTCGAGAATGTTCGTGAGACTTCTAGCTGAGTCATTTCTGGTGTATGTTGTGTTGTGTGTGTGTGTGTGTGTGTGTGTGCGTGTGCGTGCGTGCGTGCGTGTGCGTGTGCGCGCGCGCGTTATGAGAAGTAAACTGTATTTGTGGTAAAATTTTAGAAGATAACTAGCAGATCTGATAGACGTCCTATTTAAATGTTGTGCATCCAAAAATTATAACATTTTAAAAATAAACTATAAATTTTTTGGACAGTTTTGATGAAAAAATATGTAACAAAATTATTTTTAGAATACCTGATGCCGCCTACAGTTGTCGCAACTCGACCTATCAATAGTGTGTGATTGTATCTGTATACTATAAACTTAAATTTGTCGAGTACAAACTTAAACCTGTTTTAAATAACAGCAAGAAAGAAAAAACTTAAATCAGTTTCATGACAGGTATATTTTTTAAAGTACAAAAAATAAGTATGTAAATATATTTTTAATCTTAATACAGTAAAACCTGCCTTTGATGGACCCCTTTTAAGCGGAAATCTGTCTAAAATGGAAATATTTTATGGTCCCATGACTTTAGGGTTGAAAAACATGCTAAACTCCCTTTATTAAATGGAAACTATCTTATGCAAACAACAGAAATCATAGTATGTCTTTTAACGGAAAATTTCCAGCTTTGGAATGTAGAGTTTAGAAAATTTTCAAGAACAAAGCTACAGCAATGAAGGTGCTTTCAATTGCAGTGGTATGGAATATGTCAACATAGGCAGTAACGAGCAAACTGAAATAGACACGGTTGATATAGATGTCTTAATTGAGAACATGTAAAGTCGAATAGAAGAAGAGATGGCGGAGGAAGATGAAGAGCAATATGTCCCTTATTCGGAAGCAGAATGTAGGGTAAAGACTTATCGGGATGCTGTCAAAAGTTTAAAGGAACTGCAACAATTTGCCCTATGGCTGAAAGACTTGGATATGTGATTTCTCAGGCCAAAGTTTTTGTGGAAGTCCAGAAGCTAAGCAGCAATGTGTCCAGAAAGCTCTCCTTGACTACTGGAAAAAATAAATGAATTGTGTGTACAACTATTTTCCATTCGTTATATTATGGTGTGTATTACATTGCGGCAGAAATATCTAAATACACAATTTTATGCCATTTTATGAACAATATTTTAGTTAAATATATAAACATATAAATATATAAATGAACAAACTTGATGGTTTGCCAACTGTTGAACACGCAACATTTAATTTGACCATAAGAAAAGCACAGACTTTCTAGATCCAACCTACAAATTGACATTGTTTGGTCTTATGACTTATTAATAGTCAATGCAAATGCCAAGTGAATTGGTTATTGAAAATGTTTAAATAGAATGGGCAAGTCTGAAGGGATCATTGCGATCTGTGGAAGAACAACTTCACCTTGAAATTTTCCATTTAAAATGGTAGCTTCAAGAACATTGCCCATGATTTTTATGACCAATTGCATGCCATTGCATAGCTTTGTTGCATTCAAATTTCGAAGCAAAATGTTTGGTGAACCAATCTTCAATCGCAGGTTATGTGGTGGCATTCCAGGTAAATCCAGTGAATTCAAGAATTCAACAGAATAGTTGACAACTTCCTCAGAATCAATAACAATGTTGATGGATTTGAATTATGTTTCATTGTCAGGCAATGACTGTTGTATTTTAAAATTAATAGCATTGACATCCATATTTTTTGTGGCCAAAATATCTCGCTCACGTAACCACTCATGATTAGATAATTAGCTTGTAAATTTGGAAATATAATTTCAATTATTGGTATTCACCACTATGCAAAAATTGTCTGGGAGTTGGATTGCATTTTAATGCAATTTAAATTTTCCTTTGCCAATGTTTAGTAAAAGACGTATATTTAGGGTATGGCATAATTTACTGACACTTCGCCATAAGTATGATTCTTTCAAACATGTGCTAATTTTGTCTGCATATGTAGCTCACAGAATGACTGGTAATTGTGTCTGAAATCACCGGACAGCCCCAGTAGAGCACCACCAAAAAGCCTGGTATTCACCACTATGCAAAAATTGTCTGGGAGTTGGATTGCATTTTAATGCAATTTAAATTTTCCTTTGCCAATGTTTAGTAAAAGACGTATATTTAGGGTATGGCATAATTTACTGACACTTTGCCATAAGTATGATTCTTTCAAACATGTGCTAATTTTGTCTGCATATGTAGCTCACAGAATGACTGGTAATTGTGTCTGAAATCACCGGACAGCCCCAGTAGAGCACCACCAAAAAGCCTGGTATTATTATTGAGATCTTTCAGCGTTATATCGAGAGCTTCAAGTGAATGCTTGTGGCCCATAGTGCATTTATCCCAGATAATAATGTTGCATTTTCTCAAAATTTCAGACATGCCTGAATGCTTCTTTATGTTACACATTGCATCTGGATTTGTGTGAATGTTCAATGGCAACTTGAGTGCTGAATGCACAGTCTGCCCACCACCAAGCAAGATCGCTGCAGTACCTAATGAAGCAATTGCCAACTCAATATGATTATGTGATCTAATGTGCATATGTATCAGTGAGATGAGGAATGTTTTGCCAGTGCCACCTGGCATGTCAAAAAAAAAAAAAGAAAGACAGAAAGAAAAAATCACTCTTAATGATTTATGCTACTGGGCGGTAGGCGATGACATCCCGAAACGAATGAGTGCCATATTTGAAATGAGAATACAAAGATCCTCAATCTTTATTAACACCTCGTTATATATTTCCAGTGATGCACAATCTGTTTTAAACTATTTTCTGTGGTTTAATGAAGTATCAACATTTCACTGTAAAAGAGAAAATAAAAACAGTGCTAATACTGAGAGTTGCGCTTCTCTTTTGGATTACAAGTCACCATTGCGCATGCACTGTAGCAGGAAGATGGCCATGTTTGCTGTAGTTATGTGATTATATTACTGTATAAGAAAACATACTACAAAGGCTCTAGCACAATTTGCACAATGTAGGTTTTTTAATTACACTTTAAAATTTTACTTCAATAAATAATGAGATTTGTAGGTTAAGCTCATTACATACTAAAAAGGCTCTAGCACAATTTCCACAATGTATAATTTTAATTACACTTTAAAATATTACTTCAATAAATAATAATGTATGAAATTTGTAGGTTTAGTTGATTGTGATAGAATGCAGTGTACACATCATTGGAATTCATGAAAAATCATGTAAAATACTCACTTCTATACTGCACCTTCTAAAATGTGATTGCAGCTCTGCTTAATGGATCCAATTATGAGCCTAAACCATCCAAAGATCATATATTCTATGAACAATACATAAGTTAATTAATTAATTAAAAAGATCATGTTCGATCTGGTCATATTGTGAATCTAAACAATTCTCAAATCACCTTTATCACACATGCAAAAGTTCATAAAAATTGGTCCAGCTGTTTAGGAACAGTATAGTCACATACAAAAGGACAGAAGAAATATATATATATATATATATATATATATATATATATATATATATATATATATATATATATGTATGTATGTATATATATAAAAAGATAAAGTGATAGGAAAGTAACCAGACTGTTTTTGTCATTTGTCACACTGATGTCAGGGAGTGGGATTCTTCAATTGCTGCTTTGTTGCATTGTTGTCAGAAGTGCGACATGAATGCCACCATGAAGGAGCTGAAAGAATTATTAGCCAAAATCAAGAACATGAAATCCCAAATGGACAAAATGAAGACATTGGAATCCGAATTGAAGAACATGAATACTGCCATGGAGCAGATGAAGACAGAAATGAAAACTGAAATAAATAATGTAAACTCTGGAATGGAAGAGCTGAAGATGGAGATGAAGACAGAAATAAATAGCGTAAACTCTGGAATGGAAGAAATGAAATCCGGGATGGATAAGATTGAAGTGAAATGACAACAGTGAATTCCACCATAGAGAGGATTGAGGTGAAGATGGAAGGTGTGAGGGAAGAAATGAAGATGGAAATGTCCAAGATGAAGATGGAGCTGTTAGTAAAGATTAAGGGGGAGCTGGTCGGTGTGACGGAAGATGCAGAAGGACTCAGCAAGAAGGTGGGAGACCTCTGCTAGCATGTGGACGTCATGGAAGACATTGGGGAACATCTTAGTGCCCTGGAGGGAAGAGTTGATGAAAGTGCCAAGGAACTGGATGCCAGGGGCAGGTGGGATAGCACGGACCTGAGAAGGAGCACCTAATGGTCAAGGTGACAATTTTGCCCGTCTTAGAGAACAGAAGTTTAGGTCACAATGAAGACAAAGAGCCAGCTCAGGGGCATAGTCAAGGATTTCCGACAGCAGTGTGTTGGGGATGTAGCCAACCAGGATGTGTTGTGAAAGACTGCCGGCAGGGGAGTGAGGAACAAGTAAGAACAGACTTGGCGTACGATATGGTGGAGCTGTTGGAGTCATCCAATCAGGTGATGCTGAGTGCCGTGAACACAAGGATGAAGGAGGATATCATCATGAACTGCAAGATACTGGAGAAGCTGTGCCAGGTACAAATGGACACAAGTGCAGCAGTGATTGTGATTCAACTGGATGTGGCAGAGGAGGCCCAACTGCAGCCTGTGAAGAAGGAGGCCTGCCCGGAGTTGATGTTGGGGCAGTGTTATGAGTCTGTGGGTGTTCATCGTGAGGGTGGCTAAGGGGGTAATACTGGGACTGAATGCCCTCAGGAGCCACAAGGCGATGGTTGACATCAGTAGGAGGGTCCTGCGTGTTGGACAAAATGAGGTAACACTCCAGAGCCCCAGCAAGCACCTGGAGGTCGGCAGGGCAACTCTGGGAGGAGGCCGCAGTTGGGCCTGCCAGGAGGAAGGTGGCTGAGAAGGTACACCAGTGAGATCGGCAATCATGGAACCCCGGGGGTTGTTTTCACGTTGTGAGCAGAAAGGCACGTCAACACATCTGGGTGAAGGGCAAGCTGAGGAATACCCATCACAACCGGCGAGGCTGCCACAGAGGTTTCAAGCAGGATGGCAGACAGCTCCCTACCCAGACTAAGGGATGCTTCCCGATGCATTGTCAAGGCCCGTGCCACATGGAGAAGTCTACCACACCCAAGAGCTGCTCAAGGGAAGATGCTTGTGGTACATTTAGATCGTCTGGCCAACTACAACGGTGTTGGTCAGGATGACTAGTGTTGCGGAGGGAGCAGTGTGACATCGGGCTCGACATTCAGCAAAGGACAGACAGGGCCAAGCTACTTCACACCACATGCCATGCCAGCGAGTAGGCAGAGACTTTAAAGTCTGGCTGCCTTGCAGGACTGTTGTGTGTATGTGACTGTTAACAGTCGAGGCAACAGAAACAAAAGGAGTGTCAAGAGTATTCGCAAAGCTTTTAGCTGAGTCATTTCTGGTGTATGTGTGTGTAGAAATCAAGAAAGGTGCATCTGACATCAGACTTAGTATATAAGGAAGCCAGAGGAGTGAGTTTTAGAGTTGCAGTTACAGACACGAGATGGTCAGTGTGTCAGTGAGTGCAAGACAGCTGTGTGTTGTAAGAAGATTCAACAAGCATCACAAGTGATTACATCATCGTAATTAGTGCATAAGAGACAGAGGAAGTGAAGAAAGACACTAAAAGGACTGAGCAAGGTTATGAAAAGTAAAAATTGTGAGTTTTGATTGGCCGAAAGACTGTAGAATGTGAGAGGAGAAGAAAACTGTATTTGTGGTAAAAGTTTAGAAGATAATAAAGTGATAGAAAAGTATCAGGACTGTTCTTGTCATTTGTCACAGTATTAAAACAAACATTTTAAATTGTTTTAAAATTGTATTGTCTCCTGTTTAAAAATATTTAAAAAGAAAATAGATGTTTTAGCGGTTAGTATGGCTTAGTAGCTCCAAAAGATTTAAATTATGTTAAAAGCTTTGCATTTCAGTAATGTCTAATTAATGTTAAATGTATAGAACTAGAAATATGAGTTACACTTTATTCTTCATTGTATGTTTAAGTAGAGCATTGAAAATGTGATGGAGTCATCACAAAACATATGTCTGCGTAACATTTCAAGAACTTGCAGCAAATACTAAGATAAGTTAAGCTTTTAGTCTCTAAATTTGTTTTTATTTTAGATTCTGTTGTTTCACTGTTAATAGCTTCAGTTTTTTATTGAATGAGAGTGATGCTTTTTGCAGTAAGAAATCAATATTATTCATAAACGTAATTGTAACAATTTATTCATTTTCAGGTTCTTGCCAACACAATGCTACCCTCGCAAGTCAGAGAAATTCCCAGAATGCTGGTGTGTAGATGAAGCAGGCAATCAGTTACCAAATACAACCACTTTTCGAAGAGGAGCCAAAATTTGTTGTGAGTATATGTACTGTATCCTCTTATGCATTAAATCATTTCTGAATCCTTACAGGTAAAATTAATTAACTCTTTACAGGCAAACAGCCTTGAACTTACTTTCTCATTCTCTTTCTCTCTCTTTTCTTTCTTCATAAGTGACCTTTCTATAGACTCAATCAGGTTGCCACAAGAGCTACAAGATTTTATGAACACAGGCTATAGACTGCATGAGTAGGAATTCAGTTATTTTTTCTGTCAATAGACTGCAATACAGTTTTGACATTGTCACAAATTACAATTACATATTTACAATTACAGTTATGTATCTACTATTACAAATTTATGTCCAGAGTATACAATACCTTATTTACTAAATAGTTTTTGAACTGACATTTGAAAGTATTTATGTGAGATTGCTTTACCGAATTTGGTAGCTTATTGTACTCTGTAGAAAACGATAATAAATTACCATTTTTAGATCTAAATTAATCAAAAACAAGGATAGAATAAATTTCGGTATTCACAGAAAACCAACGCAGACAGACAACTACATAAAAGCTAATAGTTACAATCCAAGAAGCCACAAACAAGTAATTTTCAATAGTTTAACACATGGATTGGTGAATATCCCTCTTTCAGCAGAAGAATATAAAACAGAATATTACAAAATAATTGAAATAGCACAAAAAAACGGCTTCCCCAAAGTTATTTATTAGTTGATAAAAAGGTAAAACGAGCAGAAAAGAAAAAATTATTAAGAGAAACTACAACTCTCACAGCAGCGAAAACAAAAATGACATTAAAAAAATTCACATATCATCCATGGGCCTTTGATAAATTTAAAAAAGTGTTCAAGGAATACAACATTCAGCTAGCACCAGTAAACCATTACTCCATAAAAAAGCTACTACTTTCAAACATCAAAGATGCTATTCCACCTAACAAAAAAATCTGGCATATACCAAATTGAATGCAGTGATTGTAATGAAATATACATAGGAAAAAACAAAAGAAATTTATAAATTAGATTCAAGGAACACGTTAGGAACATCAAGAGTAAACAATTAGAAAAATCAGCAGTCGCATTTCACTTTTGGACAAAAAATCATGACATAAAGCTAGAACCGAAACTTCTCAAACACATAACTGGAAAACAAGAACTGTCCACATGGGAACAAATCTTCATTTTAAAAAATAGAAACCGAGTATTTAATTTCGACATTCCTCAGAAAGACATTTTCAGCAAGTTCATTGAACCATTACCAGAAGAAACATCACAAGAAGCATCGCCATCCACACCATGAAACACCATGGAAACCCAGTTATTGTCCGGTTGATAATGGAGGAAAGTTAACCTTCGAAATGCGTTCCAGAAAACTATGTTGTAAGTTTTTAAGAGGTAGAACTGGAACTTAAAAATTCAATGCCACAACTGGGATTTGAACCACAGACCTTCCGCTTGCCGGGCGGACGCTCTACCACTGAGCTATTGTGACAAACTGCCAGAATGGCATTAAATTCTCAAGCCAGTTCGTATTTTTTCCTGGTAAACCACAAAGGCAGTCTCACATCAGAGACAATTACCCCAATGGTGACTTACTATTTCAAGTACTTTGTATCCCAGGATTAAATAACCTTCACATGGTAATTATTATTTATTTATGCCAACAAACTTTGCCCACACACGGCTTGTGTGTTTAAAAACACCAACAGTAAGTTTGTTGGCATAAATAAATAATAATTACTATGTTGTAAGTGTTGTTCAGTGTTATTAATTGACTCACCTTTTAAATTAAAAGGAAGATTGCCAGATTTGGTCATCAAACTCATCAAGCTGATCAGTTCTATTTGATGAGCAGCCTCTCTTTAGTTCAACATGCATACTAAGAGCTGCACCATGGGAGGGTGAGGGATGGGACAATAGGTAATTGTCCAGATTGGTTCCTGTAAGCATCTGTTACACAGGAATTAAAGGCTCTTCCCTCTGTTGGAAAGAGCAAGCACATGTATCATATCACAAGTAAGCTAAACAATAAACAATTCTCAGGTTCATTAGTTGAATTGGCATTCAGTGTCACAATTCCAGCAATTCTGTGCCAGTAATAATGACTGTAGCTGCAGTATTCATTTCAGTTTCTTGCAACTCATCATTCTATTGTTTGTCAACATGGATAAATTTGTGACAAGAAAGCAAAAGTTACAGAAAGCAGTGATGCATTCCAGCTCGAATCTCAGGCTTCATCTTCAAGTAATATTAGTATTACAGCTTCTCAGATAAAAGCTGCAGCATTGAAAGTGACATGTGTTAGTGAAAATAGTGAGAGTAAGTGTATTGTACTAATTGGGGGATGTGTAGGAAAAGTAGATTTTAAAAATGGAAAATAAATCATCCCTGACTTTCATCAAACAGTTTTTGGAAGAGTTATATGCCTGTACTGCTCAGAAATACAAAATCACAGTGCTCTTAAAGACAGCAAAATGCATATTGTTGCCACGCTACTGCTATGTTTTATGTATATAGCACACCAATGCTATTACCACTGGTATTACTGCCATTATTGCCATAAATATAACGTAAGCTTAAGTTTCCCCGCTTGTGAGGAAGTCTGATTCGAACACTAGGTCAATGTCACAGAAAGACCTTAAACATAAGTACAGAAAACAATTTATGAAATATAAAGGAGTAAATGAAACCAGTATGCCCATCCCTAATGAAAAGGAAAAGAAGTTCTTCAAAACATTCACATACAGCGTTCTACAAATTTCAGAAAATCTCCAAGCAGCATGATATTATTTTGGGCCCAGAAAAAAGTTATTTCCATGGGCATCGGCAGACTTTTCTTCAGGGGGGAGGGGTGGGCGCATGTTGGAAATTTGCAATCATACAATATTAATTCATTATTCTGTTGTCAAAAGTTGTAACATTTATTGCAGATAATCATATTAATTTGTGCTAAATAAAAGTTCTTCTTTACATCAAAATTAAAACAATTGACTACACTTTAAATTCATTCATTTCCAAGGGGGGACATGGTCCCCCCCCCCTTGCCTCCCCTTCACGACGTCCATGGTTACTCCATCAAAAATATACTAAATTCTAAATAAACCTCTTTATTTATAACTTTGAAGGATATTAGTTTTTATTTAACTTAAAGCCTTAGTATATCCACAAAATTTAAAAATGATATCCCAAAGGAGAATAAGCCAGGAATATACCAGATTAGCTGAAATGACTGTGTAAGGATCTACACCAGGAAAACTAAAAGCAACAGAAAAATACGAACAAAAGAACACATCAAGAACATAAAGCAAAAACAGGAAGACAAATCAGCAGTAGCTTGTCAGTTTTGGAGAGACCAACACACCATAAACAGAAATCCGATATGTCAGGGAACATTTTAGGAAAAACAGAACTCGCTGTTTGGGAAAACACATTTGAAAAAACAAAAAACATGTTTGCAATTTTGAAATTCTGCCTAGCAACATGCTTGTGCAGAAGTTCATCCAACCACAATAAGAGACAATGCCAACCACCATGATGAATGATGCAGGCAATTGACAAGGAACTGAGGATGGAAGTGAAAGCTCCTGAAACATGTTTTCCTTTCTTGAAAGAAGTAAATGATGTAGTGTCAAAAATGAACTCAATAATAACTATTAAAAGAAAAATGTTAATATTGTTATTATCACATTTAGTAGCACTGGTAGGAGTGACAAGCATATGATTCACTGCAATCTTCAGTATGGCCCACTTTCATATGCCTTTTGTCTACTCTACTTCTAATCTTCTTCTTCTACATGGTTTAGGCTATGCAGCCCTATCCAGCGGAGTCATCAGTGTAGTCCATCTTCTGCGAGGTCGGCCAACATCTAGTGCTCCTCTTGGGTTATATAGAAAGGTTCTCTTAGGTATCCTTTCTTCACTCATCCTCATTAAATGTTCTGTCCATTTCTTGTTATTCATTTTAATTTTGTCTTCTAATTTATATATATATATATATTTAGTTCTTCTCTTATTAACTCATTTCGTATTCTATCTGCTCTTGTGCATCCTTTCACATTCCGCAGAAATAACATTTTCGCTGCTTGTATTCTACTACTATCTTTTGATTTTATTACCCAACTTTCGCTTCCATATAGCAAGGAAGGAACATATAGCAAAAGGAACTCTACTATTAATGCTATAAGTAATTAAGATTTTACTGTTTTTAGTGCCAACTCCTGTGGAACTAGTAGAAGTACGACTTGGCTTCCAAGGAAGACTTGATGGGCAAACAGAGAGGAAGCTTGTGATGAAACTAAGGAATTTACTGCAAAGACTGGGGGCTAAACTGAGAGATGATTTAGTGGAGATTGAAGCCCTCCCTGACATGATATTTGTTCGCTTTGAAGTGGTAGGAGGAAATAAGGTGGATGTTGCATACCATTTGGAAGAAATGGTAAGAAATTAAATTTTATTTTAAGCTACTACTAATTTACTAGATCTAAACATTACCTCTAAGTATCCGTTTGTGAATTGGTGAAATATTACATCTTCTCTCTACTTATAACAACCAAGTAAGTGAAATGCCATTATTTAATGCATGATGGATGAGATGGAGAATGATGGTACTGACATGGAATACTCCTAAGCTGTTTTTACCATGATTTACACATAACCAAGTTATCAGCATATAAAATAACACAGCTCAATAGATTTGAACTTTGTGTTTTCCCACAAGATGAAAGTAGGTGTTCTTTACCATTTCACACATACTAATTTTGAAAATGAAATCAGAAAAGTTCCATCACTTACCATTTTTTGTGGAAAATATATGTCACATATACTATTTGACTTATATTTCATATAGTTAGCAATAAATGTTTATTCATGAAGCACAAATTAGCAACCTTCACAACATTAGCAAATGACTCCATTACAATTATTACGGTGAATAAAGACATACATACATACATACAATGCAAAAGGAACCCATAGCTGAATACAATATAGGTCATATAACAAAATTAACTTTTTATATTACAAGACATAAAAAATATGAGAAAGCTGAATCAAACTTGAAATGTACTTACAGTTTAGAAACTGGTGTTGTTTTTGCAAATATTATGATTACGGAATGTGCTGTGCTATGAGACTCGTTTTCTTTCTAGGTCGTGGTAACGGATGGAATGAAATATCACACAATGTTTCTTTACCACAATGTATTAATTTATTAACACTTCATCGATACTTTACATTAAACAATTTCTCTCAGCACCATTCTAAATGCTTAAAAACCTTTACACTTTTTCACTTAGTGGAACTTATGCTTGATGAAAGTTTGGTGAAAGTTCCATGTTCACACTACCTAAATATGATTGTCTTTTTATCTCGAACATACACACGCGAGTGAACACTTTTTGGCATCGTTTGACGCGACACCGCCTTTTTCATATTCATCCGCGCATGCGTCCATCAAATAGTTCTTTCTCGTTAGGGAAGCGATCCCTAATCATCATCCCCTACTTTTATTATGGAACACATACAATTCTAATATTTATACATATATATTAAAATCAAATATGGAAAGATTTATGACGTCTTTGTGCAAACTTAGTTGTTCGTAACAATGAACGTTGTCAACATGTTTTCGTCATTTAACTATCTCATACCAACATCAAAAAACGAATTACACTTTTAACAAACATTCATATGAATGATTTTCTTTTGGGGTCTTCTAATATTCTGTCTCACATGCCCCTTGTTTTGTTTTTCAAGTTGTCACCTATATTTACAATCTTGAAACACAATACAATACTTCTCCCTACTCCTCTAATGCAATCACTTTGTACAATATTTTTTTTTCTTTACAGTCTTCTTCGCTGTTTGTCTTTGTCTTTTGTTTTGGCATGACACAGCATGTCTATAAATTTCACATATTCAGTTACTACACAATACATGTTCAGTTATTATACATCACATATTCAGTTTTATGTAATACATATTCAGTTATTGTACAACACATTCAGTTATTATACAACATATCCAGTTATTATACAACATATGTTCAGTTATTATACAACACATATTCAGTTATTGTACATTTGACATTGACACAAATATAATTTAAGTGTATCATGGTTTATTGTGTGGCTTTTGACTTATGTTCCTTGTTATGAGGAGAGAAAAACAGGATACAAATTTTGAGCTAATGATTATGATCATATTTATGGCAACATTTTATTCAGTTCTTTGCCTTCTTTGTCTTGTAAGCTTATTATGTGTAGGCAGGTCATTGAGTCGGTTCTTAAACTCTGATGTTACTAATGTTACCATTTTTTAATTGGGTTCTTATTCATTATTATTTGGTTCAACATTTCTTCAAGCTTAGTATTGGCTATATCCATCTTGATTCATGGGCATTGCTTTTCTGATTATGGTTTTTCTTACTTCACTAATTGTCACCTCTTTGTCTCTTATCTCTATAAGAGAAAACTTCTATACTTATAATTATTCTGCAATTGTATTATTTTTCTTCTCAATTCACCCTCGACATCTTTGTGTCGAAATATTTTATCTTTGTCATCACAATTGATTCCTTTTTATTTTTGTCCCTGACATCCTTATGTCAAAAACACATTGTTTTCCATTGCTATAATTCATTTCTTTAATGACAATCAGTGTCCTCATCTGTCTTTGTTGACAATGCTCTTTGTGGTCAATATAGCCAATGACTATGTTGATTTTCTTTCTTGTTGTATTTTCTAATCTGAACATAATCTTCTATAAGTAACCCATTAAAAATTATTATTTTCCATCATCTCTACTATTCCTGCCTTACATGGTTGTTGGCAAAGACTATTTGGTCCTTTCTTTGTATGGTTTTAACTTATTTTTATGGTATTTTCCTACCAACTTGCCATTTGTATTCTGTAGCTCATATGTGTGGTCACCCAGCTGTTTTGTTATGACCAGTGGTTTAGTGTACAGTTGTTCCATCTTTCTCTTCGTGTAGCCATCATGGTGTCGATGTCAATTGTTAACTGCTTAGGGTTTGTGTTGTTGGTCATCCAGTCAGTTGGGACAAACTTAGTTGTTGTAATTTCCCTGAGTGTTGGTGGTGGTTGTTGTTTCTGTATTCTGTGCAGCATCTGCCCTATTTGGCACATTTTCATCTACTTCCTGCTGTCTTATGTTGCCAGTGTACCATTGGTCTCTGCCCCTTTGGCGTGAACTCCTATTGTATGGCAGTCTTTGGTTGTTGAAATATTCCCTACAGAATCGTATGTGATTCACTTGATGGGTACGGTCTCTTGGTCTCCCCCGATCATATATATATGTTCGGTATCTCGATTCACCCCTCGGTATTGTGTCGTGGTACCGCTGTCTTGTGTTCTCCATTCTTTCGCCATGATTATGTGGTTGTGGGAAATGGTGTGCCCCTCTCCCCCTGTCATGGGTGCTCCTAATATTTCTATCTTCTCCCTCATTCTGGTTGTTCGTAGCCGTGCTCCGGTTTAAGATAGGTGAGTTTGGGTGACTGTTCCTATGTCTATGCTCATTAGGCGGACCATTTTGTGTTTCGAAGGCTGTCAGTAATTCTATCATGTCTGCAAAATCTACTGGCCTCGCAACAATTAACCCTGCTCTCACTGTGTCTGGGAAATGTCTCGTTATGCTGGTAATTAGCTCTGCTTCTGACAGGTTAAGGTCTAATAGCTTTCCTTTGTTGGCTACTTTCATAAAATAATCGACTAGCAATAACCCTTTGGTTGGATCATATCTACCTGTCGCTAGCTCTACCCTAGTTTGGTTTCGCTTAGCTGGGCCCCTATACCTTGATAGGAATAGATTTCTGAATGAGCTATACTACTCATGACCAGCTAGTGTTAACCTGAGCCATTCTAATGCCTTGTTTTTTAAGCTTTTCTTGACTATCATCATCCTAAGCTCATTTGGTATCCTTTTCACTTTAAAATACTCTTCCATATCTTTAACAAAGAGTTTTGGATCGTCTCCCTTCTCCTTGTGAAATGTAGGTGGTGTGATTTCATGTAGTATGCTGTTGGGTAGCATGTGTTGTGTGTTGTGTCATTGTTTGGTTGTGAACCTCTTTCTCTGTATGGTGAGTCAACATTTTGTACAACATTCAAATAACTCTCATCTTGTACATTACTTACATCTAAATCATCTTGCCATTGTAGTGCATTCACAACATCATTTACATTAGCTAAATTTTCCTTTCCTTTTTTCATTTCTTCACAAATTGATTTTAAATCATTCTTTATTTCTAAGTGACTGTTTCATATCATTTATAGCATCCTGTTGCAAATGTACCACATCAGTCATAGTCTTAATTTTAGGAATTACAATTTGTTCTACAGTTTCATTAATAATGTCTTTGTTTACTACCTCAATCTCTTTCCTTAATTCCTCAGTTATTTCTGCTTTTACATTTGTAATCTTACAGTCTACACTTGCATTACATTCTGTTATTCCATCTCTACATCTAGCAATTTCTTCTTCTAATACAATCTTATTTTCTCTCATTTCCAATTCAATTTTTCCCATCCTATCTCCTATGATTTCTATCCTAGCTTCTAAGGCTTCCTTTGTTTCATTTAAGTTTTTGTGTACTCATTTTAAATTAGTTTCCATTACTTTCATATTTTCTTTACACTCCTGTCTTCCTAATTCTATTTTCTGTTCTAAGTCCTTTCTCACGTCCTCCACTTTCTGACCTATCTCTTCCTTATTCTGTTCTAGTTTCTGACCTATTTCTTTTTTATTATTTTCTAAGTCCTATCTCACTCCTATTTTCTGACCTAAACTTTGTTCTATGTCCTGCTTTAATTCTACCTTATTTTGTTCCATTTTCTGACCTAAACTTTGTTCTAGTCTTTCAAACATGATCATTAATAACCTTTGGTCTTTTCCTATTGCTATCTGTTCCTCACTTTCTGGTTCTATTTGATAACCAGACCTATCTGCCCCTTCCCCCACTCCTGTTTCTATCTCTTTTCGCGACATTTTAGTTTCTTTATTCAATTCACTTAGGGTTAAAAGTCCTACTACTTTGCCGCTTCGCAGTAACATAAAAATAAAAATAAACTGGATGTAAAAATAAAAATTTTTGGTCCTACTTTTTTTTCCCGTTGATTTGTCCAGTTATGTACGTCTCCTGGGCAGTTGGCTTCGCTAGACGATCTCCGGTGTTTTCCCGCGTTGATTATCCGTTCATCGGTGTTCTGGTGTACTGTTGATTATCCGTTCATCGGTGTTCTGATGTCGATATCAAACAATGGTCTAATGGCGTCTTCTTTCTTTTTGGCGCGATGATATGGCGTCACTTGTTATTTCGCGTAAGTTCATTTCCTGTAATTTCCATTCCATCCTAAATTCGTGTTCCACGTTGGGCAAGCCATTTGGTGCTGTTTTTGCAAATATTATGATTACGGAATGTGCTGTGCTATGAGACTCGTTTTCTATCTAGGTCGTGGTAACGGATGGAATGAAATATCACACAATGTTTCTTTACCACAATATATTAATTTATTAACACTTCATCCATACTTTACATTAAACAATTTCTCTCAGCACCATTCTAAATGCTTAAAAACCTTTACACTTTTTCACTTAGTGGAACTTATGCTTGATGAAAGTTTGGTGAAAGTTCCATGTTCACACTACCTAAATATGATTGTCTTTTCATCTCGAACATACACACGCGAGTGAACAGTTTTTGGCGTCGTTTGACGTGACACTGCCTGTTTCATATTCATCTGCGCATGCGTCCATAAATAGTTCTTTCTCGTTAGGGAAGCGATCCCTAATCATCCTCCCATACTTTTATTATGGAACACATACAATTCTAATATTTATACATATATATTAAAATCAAATATGGAAAGATTTATGACGTCTTTGTGCAAACTTAGTTGTTCGTAACAATGAACCTTGTCAACATGTTTTCGTCATTTAATTATCTCATACCAACATCAAAAAACGAATTACACTTTTAACAAACATTCACGTGAACGATTTTCTTTTGGGGTCTTCTAATATTCTGTCTCAAAACTTTTCCTGGAAGCTTTCCGTTTGTGGGTGTATGGTGAATCTTCTTGTAGGAGTGTTAAGAAGTAATCTACCAAAAGGTTTGATGACCATCTTCTCTTATATTGTCTTTCCAAGGCAGCAATAGCTTGATGAAACCATTCATCATTTTTGTCACTCACATCTCCAAGATTAAGAAGAAAATATTACAAATGGGAATGAAGGAAATGTAATTTCAGGGACATATTGTACCCCATAGCCTTGTAATAGTCCAGTAGTGTTTTGTCAGTTCCCTGTAATTTTCAGCCCTGACTTTCACAAAGAAATTTTTACATACGTTTATTAAGGCAAGCCAAGCTACTTTCTCAGTATCTGTCAACAATGTTTCAAAACCAATATCTTTCATCAATTCACAAACCTGAGGTCCAATGAAAATACCTTCTTTAAATTTTTGCATTACAAATTACAAGAAATTTACATATTAAAAATTGAAACCCCAGCCTCTTTGTCCTTACTTTCATAATAGTCTTCATAAAGCCCAATTTCAGATGGAACAATGGTAACAACACACTATCTTTGTCAACAAGGAGTTCTTGCGATACATTTTTTGTCGTCAGGATTGAGTTTTTCCTCAAAGGCCACTGTTTGACTACATAATGGTCTTTCCTTGCCCAAATGCCCCAGTGACACAAAAAGCAGCAATATTTTTTATAACCAGTCTGTGTTATAAGAAAACAGTCACCAGCAGGGTTTGCCTGATCAAGCCTTGCTCTGGCTTGCTGTTAGCTTAGAGCCTCAGCGCAACTCTTGGGTTATGTCAGTGGCATTGTTTATTGATGAATCAGCTAACCATACAGCAGGTCAAATTAACCTGAAAGACTATTAATAATGAACCAATATTCTACATTTATTGCATTACTGTGGTGCTGTTTTTATTGAAGTGTAGCTTCATGTTTGAGTGATGTGGCTCTTATTTTCCTCAGGCGTGGTAACGGATGGAATGAAAAATCACATGATTCTTCTTCACCACAATGTATTATTTTATTAACACTTTTTTTCTATTTTACATTTAAATAAATCCTCTTAGCATCATTTTAGATTATTTAAGTCTTTCCACTTTTTCAAAAAGTGGAACAAAAGCTTGATGAAAGTCTGGTAAACATTCTACAATGTTCACACGCTACCAAAATACGTCTTATCACCTTGAATATACAGACACTAGTCCCGATTCTTTTTAGTTGCGAGTCTATCATTCTGACTGCCACGTGTACATCCGCACATGGGTTCATCAAGTAGTTCCTGCATTGTAAGGGAAGCGATCTTTAGCTATCCTGATTTCACTTTTAATATTGAACACATTTAATTCTTTTATTTATACATATATATTAAAATTAAATATGGAAATATTTATGATGTCTTTAAACAAACTTAATTGTTCGTAACAATGAACATTAGTAATATGTTTTCGTCATTTAACCAACTCATACCAACATCAAAAAACAAATTACACTCCTAACAAATATTCACATAAACGATTTTCTTTTGGGGTCTTCTAATATTCTGTCTCAACTGTGTGTATGTAATTACAGACATATGTATTACAATTTGTCAGACAATATATCATACATAGTTCTGTGTTACACTTGTAGCAGGATACTTTAGCTCTGTTAATCTAATTGATGCATTTAATTATTGTATACCTATATGTACAGCAACTTAATCAGCAAAACATAAAACAGAAAGTGCTTTTCTACATTTAACTGATGAACTCTTAAATGTAACTGGAACAAAATTATATTTCATAATATAAAAATCCAAGACAGATAATATAATTAGAACAATTCAAGGTCTGACTGATGAGAAATTATCAATAACTAACTTATATAAATTATAAAATACAAGAAACTTAAACTGCAACTTACATTCAATGTTTTATTTTTTGTAAGTTAGTTTTCTGTTGGCCAGCCTATGAACATTTGGGGAGATATTTTGTGCTGCCTTGATTCTAAGCACTACACTAAAATGTTCATCAAGAACACATATACATGTATTGCTGTGCCAAATGTTGAACTCCTGCTGCTATCCACTGCCGTGATGTGACTGGTCACTGGCTTGGCGAGCAAGCTCTTGGCTCCGTCTACTATCCACTGCTCTAAAGTAGTGTACCTGCTGGTGCCTGTGCTTGAAGAAGTCCCAGAACTTTGAGATCACCATAGATTTTCCATTTGTGATTCAAATGACCAGAATACTTCAGAAGTAGCCTCATGTTTTTGCAGCTTTCCTTTAACCGATTGGAATGGACTGACTGGTATTGAAGGATTCTCGTTTCTGTTATGTAAACAATGAGTGAGATGGCTCAGGCGGTAACGTCTGTGGCCCGCATTTGGGAGGTTGCAGGTTTGATTTCCGTGGCCAATCTTCCTGACCCATGGGTTTTTTTAGAGGTTTGCCCAGGTCATCAGGCGAATGCTGGGAAGGATTTCCATGTCTTCCAAATTTGCTGTCCCTCCATTTTGTTACATTAATCATTTCATTTCACCCTTCATCCCATTAGATTTCTTTCAGAGTTAATAGCGCCGGCAAGCATCGCGGTAGCAGCACAGCAGGGAGAATAAATGCACTCTGGAAATCTCGTCCTGTGGACTGGAAGGCAAGCCACTGGTTTCCAGGCCCCCATGGGATGGTACACGCCCAAGGCTGGGAGGAGAGCTATGCCAGCCTCTGCCAGAGCTTATAACTGGGAAAATGTAGGGGCCCTGCCACCTGCTCTGTCGTGGCAATGTTCTGACTGCCCTTGTATCCATTCGCTTCATCCATCCTCTTGTGGGGTGCCCCATCAGGGGCATAGGCACAAAAGCTCGTCTTTTGGTTGATGTGCTTAAGTCCCCCTCTGCAAGTTGTCATTGAATCATATGTAAGCAAACAGCTTTGAGACTAAATTTTGAGGAATCTACATACTGACACCATTCTTCCAGATTGTGAATCATCCCAAATCCTCTAAGCAGCCCATCTTGTCATTAGCACATTGCAATATATCAAACTCTGTCATTGAGAAAAATGTGGATGTGCCAAGTTCTCATTTATGGAATGATATACTGGTATTTGGTTGTAGCAGGTTTTTATCTTGAAAATGAGAACCAAGTAATTGTGCTTATCTTTTTGAAATATTCAATTCCACCTGTGATAGTGGCTGTGGTTGTAACTGTGATGTAGTTGGCATGTAATCACAATCTATGTAATCTCCATTATCTGCTGAATTGTCACTATTATTGTCTGTTTCATCTTCCAGTGTCCATTCTGCTGGTGGTTTTGGAACTGGGAAAGAATCAGAATATGGAACTGGGTACATTGTAGATTCCAAATTATGATAAGAAACTGTGTGTTTTGATTTACCAAGATTTCTGTTTCTTTCATTAAACAAGAATAGCAATCTACAGTCTTCCTATTCTCTAGGTTTCCTCCACACTCATGATATGGTAAATGGTATAGACTGGTGAGTTCCATGTAATCAGCCTCTTAAATAGTGGGAGCAATGCGTGCAATACTTCTGTGCTGCCCAACACTTACCCTCATGAACCTTTGATTCAAAATATAATTTATACACCTCTTTGACAAGCAGAGAAATGGGATATCTTTGGGACTTAGTTGTAACTTTACCACACATGACAGAAAATGCTCTGTGAATTAACACACTTCCTAGACATTGCTGAGCACAAGAAACGCTTTAATGTGCATAAACAATATTATTCACATTAAGAGATTTACGCACTGCAGGAATCTGCATGATCTGACTAGCTGCTGACTGGTGTAACTGCAATCCACTTATACCTACACCAACTTTCACACCCCCTCTGCTATGCAATGGTAATAATAATAACAGGATGTGATGAGTACCCAACAACAAAATTCATGCAGTCGTGTGCAGATAAAATTGCATTTCCAAAGAAAAGTTTAGGTGATAGCAAACAACAGTTTTCACTATCATAATCAGGGCACCGAACTACATAGGAATTACATGGTTGTTCCGTGGCAAATTTTATTGACACATTGTGTAATCGTAACAAATGTACTTGCAACATTGAAGTCGCCTTTAGGGATGATGCCTCAAATATTTTAATTCACCTTGAAGATTTGTCGCGATGCTTCAATCAGATAAAAAGTTTAATGACTATATGGTTACCTTGCCAAGATGGTTTAGTAGAAGAGTATTGACATGGATAGCTGAAAATCTGTTGTTCAAATCTTGGCCATGACACTGAATTCTGATTCTGCTCTCCAACTTTGGTTACTATGCAGGACTGGTGTGACAGCAAAATTATCAGAACATAAATTGGTGTACCATTTGTTTATTATGGGATGAATTGAAAAGCATCTCTGTATCCCTCATCTTGTGTGAACTAAAATAGAACTTGACACATCTTGTTTCTAAAGATAGAGATTAAAATTCTTAAAAAAATTCAAAGCTAGGAAGGTTAGGTAGCTGAAACAGAGATTTAACCCTCAGCTTTTCTGACTCAAAACTGAATTTAAGCTCTGTTATTTTCATAAAATTTTACATTGGGCACCAACAATAAATTGCTTCCTGGCTTATAGAAGCTAGCCTAGAAGCGAAAATTTGAATTTTAGCATAAAAAGTTTTCCCACTGTTTTCTACACAAGCAAATGTGTAATTTTATTGTATTGGCTACATAATATGCAATAAAAGTTAATTTAAAATGTTCTAATGTAAAGAAAATAATTATTAAAGTTTTTTAAAATATCCATTATCAGAAATTCTCGACTGGGTGTGCAAAAGTGGTTAGGTCAAAAAATGTTGAAAATGAGTTCTCCACAGCCTTTGATGTAATTTTGTGTGCTCTACCCCTGTGTCTAATTGGTTAAGTCATATCACTGATAATAGTTAAGTAACATGAGTGTGCAAAAGGAGGTATGTCCTGAAGTCATCAGTTGTGCGTGTGCAAAGATGGTTAAGTCACTTGCTTTTGACTTAGCTTATTTTATACCATCAAACCAACAGTGCAAAGTTGGTGAAGTCAGTAATAGAGCTGACTTAACTTATTGTGCACTACAAATTTAAATGACTAACCCAATTTGACACTACACCTATCTGGTGACCGAGCATTTATTTTCATTGCACTAATATGAAGATTGAGTAACGCAAAACAACTAGCTCTAACTTGTCAACAATACACATGAAAAAAATGAAGTATTGCAACTCTGTATATCATTTCAGTAAAAACACAGAGAAACCATTTACCATCTCGTGTCACTTTAACTGCTTATACAAAGAATGTGTAAATGCTATTCCTAGACAACATGTTGGTAGGAGGATATTCAAAACTATTTTTGATGATCTTGAACCACAGAAACCAAAAGTGGATGCAAACCAGACATGTGATAGACTTAAGTCGAAGATAGAGATCTCTGAAGGCGAAAAATACTAGAGCTTGAGAGTAAGAAATGCACCCAAGAAAAGGTTGACTTGGCAAGTCACTCTCGAGAAATTATCTAACAATGAAAGTCATAACATTTGACTTACAATAATGCTTGCAAACTCCAATAGTCAGTAGCTCCATTGCCTTCTACAAAAGACAGCTATGGAGCTGAAACTTAACGTTCACTGCTATGATGTCAGGCAAGCATACTGTTTCATGTAGCACAAAAGACAAGTCTTAAGAGCAACTAATGAATAGGATCTTACCTTTACAGTTCATTTAAACAACTTCATCTAGATGTAAAAAATAGTTTATATATTCCGATTCCTGCCAAGGACAAAAAAAAAGGAGTCACATTGCCATAATGTGTATTGTTGTATGAGCACCCAATCCCCCATCTATTGACCACTAATTCCTAATATTAGGTCATGCACACATGGAGAGGATGGAGATTATGCAATCATAGAAAAAAGGAAATGGAAATATTGTGTTCCTATTCATCATCCTCACTCGTTGGTTTATCAGGAAAGAACAAGCCATTTGTAGTCAGGGAAAGAGGACTTTATGACTTTTCAGCATTGTTAGGGAAAGAGCTCGTGTTAGGAAAGGTTGACATAACTGGAGAAAAGATCATTTGGAGGGACATGCAGTGGCTGTATTTTCAAAAGGTATCCTTCGGCAATTATTTCTCAAGTACAAGTTATGGAAAAATGATTTCAGATTTGCCAGTTTTCTCAGAAGAGCAGATATAAAAGCTTTAAGAAGTATTCTGGTCCAAATGTAGTAAACCTAGCAAAAATAGGACTTGCTGGACCTACTTTCATTTATCTCGGTCACATTCTGGAAATTCTAGAGCATTGAAAATATCTGAAAGTGCTCTTAGTACATTTCCAAATACTGATACCAATGACAATGTTTAGTGAAGAATGTGTTCTTATTATTCATTATATTTTGGATGGTGAAAACAATTTCATGGAAATTTAAAGAAAGAATATGACATTAAAGTCATAACAATAAAATACCTTGTTTCTTTACTTAGTGTTATGTTATATTTTGCCAAGTTCATTAACTTTAACAACCTTTATTAAAAGGCTAAAAGATATATTTACCATGCAATTATAGGGTATTATTTTCAAATACTATATTGATATCGAAGTCGTCTCCTTAGTGCGGTGGTAGAGCTTCTGCTTACCAAGCGAGAGACAAAGGTTCAATTCCTAGCACCAGCGTGGGGATTTTTTTCCACAGGGAGATCTGGCACGGGGTGCACTCAGCCTCATTAGGCCCCTGGGAGGTCAATCGAGGAGTTACTTCATTGAAAACTTGCAATCCTGGTTGCATAGACAACATAACCGGCCTGGAAGGACCGGAGTACTGAGCTCCAATACTGCACCGCACTCTTGATGCATGTGGTAATTAGAGGTGGCAGATGCAGTGGCTAGGCCGTAATGGTTGTTGCACCTTGAATTATTATTTTTATTGTTATTATTATTATTATTATTATTATTATTATTATTATTATTATTATTATTATTATTATTATTATTATTATTATTATTATTATTATTATTATTATTATTATTATTATTATTATTATTATTATTATTATTATTATTATTATTATTATTATTATTATTATTATTATTATTATTATTATTATTATTATTATTATTATTATTATTATTATTATTATTATTATTATTATTATTATTATTATTATTATTATTATTATTATTATTATTATTATTATTATTATTATTATTATTATTATTATTATTATTATTATTATTATTATTATTATTATTATTATTATTATTATTATTATTATTATTATTATTATTATTATTATTATTATTATTATTATTATTATTATTATTATTATTGTTACTGTTGTTGTTCTTGTTATTACTATTACTACTACTACTACTACTACTACTATTATTATTATTATTATTATTATTATTATTATTATTATTATTATTATTACTACTACTACTACTACTACTACTACTACTACTACTACTACTACTACTACTACTACTACTACTACTACTACTACTATTATCATTGTCATCATGACCACCACCACCGCCACCGCCACTGCCACTGCCACCACCACCGCCACCATGGCCACCATCACTGCCACCACCACCACCATCACCACCACCATCACCACCACCACCACCACCACCACCACAGTGATATGTCTTGTTTCATTATCCTTGTAATATTTTTATGTTGTCATTTTCTCAACTTCTGTTAAGTGTGAATTCTATATAAATATGGTGGTATTTTATCCCCATGGGAACTACAAAAATTGATTACATATTTAAAAATACAACTTCATTTTATATTCTAGGGGAAAACAATAAATCTTCCTCTGACACCATTGTTATAACATTTGTGTGGAAGCGGATACGTCAAAATGTACTGTGAAAAGTAACATAAGTTACGCATCCACCTCCAACCTTTCAGATTATCCTTATACTATAAGGGATGAAGATTTACAGGAATTAAAGAAACCTGATTTTTATACTTACAGTATTAACCAATGAATATTTTTTTGCAAAATGTGTAGACTTGGCTCATAAGGGATTTGGGAAATTGATTTTAATCTTTAATTTAGTTTTTCTCCTTATGAGGTTTTTTGACTTAATTGCTTTTGCACACCCAGTCAAGAATTGTATTTTCACTTACATAAGAATTATCTTTTCAAGAACAACTTAAGATAGAGCTCTGAAATTTGGAATATTTATTTCACATATTTCTCCATTTAGCTTTATAATTTTATTATTAAATATATTCTTTTAAGGTATATGGCATTTTGTCAATAAGAATAACAAAACATATGTTAAATTTTTTTTGACAAATGGAAAAAGATTCACTGCAATTTTAATAAGGAAATAATAGACAGCAGGGCCAATTATAAAGGGAAGTCTATACTGCTCGCAAAAGTTAAAGGCATGTGAACACTGGCCAATGCTCAAGTGGAGCGCTGTTGCCAAGCATAGTGTGTGTATTGGCAGAGGTTCTGTACATAAGAGCACGTGAGATACGTGTACCACATTCGGCAGCACTTCTAAGAGGGGCAAGCTTAGAATTCGCTGGAGTCTCCAGTACGGCCAGCCTCCATATGCCTTTAAGTTTTGCGAAGATTATAATATATGTAGTGTCTTAATACTTCAATAAATAAATAAATAGTGTCTAAAAAGGAAATGATTCATTCAACCCTTTTCAAGAACATATTTAGAAAATTTCAATAACAATAATATGTAATGATTATACGAGGGTCGTTCCGAAAGTAATGCCTCCTATTTTTATTCATGGAAACTCAGGTGATATGTAAATCACAACAATACAGTTAAATAGAGCAATATTTCAGCTACAGATTGTTATTTTTCCACCTAGTCACCACCATTCGTTATGCACTTTTGCCAGCGATGAACCAGAGTCTGCATGCTATGCTTGTAAAAATCTGAACCATCTGAGGCTAACCACTTTCTTACAAGAGAATTCGCATGTCGCCATTCCATGGACTGTCTTTTAGATTCTGGCTTTTAGTGGTGACACCTCGTCTCATCTCTGGTGAGGATGCTATTCAAAAAATTGTCACTTTCAGCTTCATATTGGGCCAGAAGGTCCTGACAAATTTCCAATCAATGATTTTTTTGTTCTTCTGTAAGCATCCATGGGACCCATCTTGCACAGACTTTGCGATAACCAAGATGTTCCAACATTGCTTCCAAAGCATTACAGCCGACATTCAGGTTTGCACACAATTCTTTAGTCATTATCTGCTGATCAGCACGGATGAGTTAATTAAGACACCCTTCATTGTGAGGGGTGACAGCTGTGCAGGGTTGACCAGGTCATGGCTTGTCATGCACATCCTTTTCACTACCTCTAAAATGCTGTACCCATTGCCTCACATTGCTCACATCTATTGTTTTGTCTCCATTCACCTTTAGCAAGCGTTGATGGATTTAGTTGGTGCAATTTCTTCTGCTGTGAGAAATTCAATCACACTTCTCTGTTCTATATGCACGTCTATATCAGACTCCATTTTTGAACACTCCTCTGCTGGCACCAACTACCTCAGAACAACAGAACCACCTGCAAATGAAAGAGGAAGGTTCAAGCATTACCACTACACTAATGGCATCTGGCTCGGACATCCAAAGTCAACACAAAAAAATAGGAGGCATTACTTTCGGAACGACCCTTGCACTTTTAGACAAAGTGATGCCTAATTAGAATTTGGAATAATTTAGAAAATTTTTGGAAACAAATTAAATTTTATAAGTGCTGAGGCACTAAATTAAATTTTATCTCTAGAATTTAATACAACCATGAACATTTACAACAGTGATACTGACAAAAGCAAAGACCATTTCAATAAACATTTTGTTGAAATGCATTGAAAATTCATTGAGATACTCATGATATTCACTGTAGACAGAAATGTCTATATCTCACCTAATCCATTAAATACTATCTCTGTTACAGGTGAAGGCTCAGAAGCTTATTATTGAGACAGATGAAGTGAGTCAACTAGTTGCAGATATCACCAGTTCAAGATTCAGCCATCGCCTATCTGACAGCACTGTCAATGAAGTAGAAGAAAGAGTCATAGCTTTAGAACACAGAGAAATTGTGTCTCAGTCCACAGTTTCAGTTGTAACACCTTATCAAACAGCTATAATTGTCCTCTCAGTTGCATCTGCTTTTGTAATCTGCATCCTGGTGGTGCTTATAGCACTCTATCGCAAGAAGCTTGGCTCTGAGGTGGAACTGGCTAACAGTAAATCAGCAGACTTGGCTCAAAGATTCTTACCTCAGACAGCACCTATATACGTAGTCTCCCTTCCTCCACATGTAAACAACAAATCTTCTGCAGTAACTGGAGGCAAAGCTGAGATAATGAGCCCTTCTTCTGAGCAAGAAAATTTAGAGAACTAGAATCTTTGGGAACCAATGAACATCTACACTTCATTAATGTGAACCTTTTGCCTGACGTTACAAAATGTCAAGCAGGATGAATAGTGTGGCTTTTGCAGGATTACATATCAAACGGAAGATCACACTTAAAACATGCAGATAAAATTCACGAGAGCAGAAAACATTAATCACTTTGTTAATCAGTAACAGCAAATGCTTAATGCTCCTGTATGGGATGTATACAGTCAAATCTCCTAAATTATATTAACACATGCTTTTTAAATAACTAAAAGTTTTCCAAAGATGCCAAAGTTCTTATGTGTTCTTCGTAAATTATCATCATTCAATTTATTTTATCCTTGATGATAAATCCCTTGGTGCTAAGTAATATTGAGTCAAAATTTAGAATTGATGTCCATTGATATTATTTGAATCAGTTGGAAGATCAAATTTAGACATCTTCATTAATATTCCTTAGCATCTGAGTAGCACATATAATTTATAAGAGTGGGTACCATTTAAACAACTGTCTTGAAGACAAATGGGAAGATTTTAAACATACTGAAATGCTCAATGAATGCTTGTTTAAGCAAATTGGTGCTAGCTTATTACACATAGCAGCTCCAGCATTTCATTTTCTTATGCAGCATGTAATGCAATATGAGAGGAAACATATTAGTTTAGATAATAGGCACTCATCCAGGCTGCCCCAAAATATTTTCTTTGTTTAGCTTCTGGGCAACAGCACAAAAGATTTAGCAACTAGATTTGAAGTAAATGTTCAGACAACTTTACCAGTAGCAGGTACTTATCACTGAGATTATTTGGCTGTAATATAGAGTAGTTAAATTATATTCGAACTCACTCTAAGGCCGGGAAATTTACACTGGCAGAGGCGGACTAAAATCCTTATCTTATAATAGATGCTGGAAATTCTGACCTTTTGCTCTCAAGCAGGCAGCATATCTCATGTAAATATTCTCGCTCACTCTCCAAAGCTCAGCAGCAGGAATTCTTGTGATTTCTTGCACAATGTTTTCTCTAAGTTCCTTTAGTGTGTAAGGATTAGAACAACACACTTCGTCTTTTAAGGAACCCCATAAATAAAAATCACAACTTGTTAGGTCTGTCATCAAACACCTCTCTTGCTGCATTTAATGATATGGCAGCTGAATGTGCTGTTGCAGAATCTTGCTGGGATCAACCATACGATTTCTCTTCTGTCAAACGATTGAAAAATGGCCTCAGAATTAACCTCTGATATTGCTCTGCATTTATTGTTTCATCAAAGAATATGGGCTACATTATTCTTCTAGCACTAATCGCACACCACACTCCAATTCTCTGACCATAATGAGGCATTTCATTCAGTATCACAGGTTTCTCTGAAGCCTAGTGGCAACTGTTGTGAGTATTCACACATCCAGTTAGAGAAACCAAGACTCATCAGCAAAAACAAAAGCTGTGGGTCAATGAAACCCCTTTCTATGGATTGGAAAAACCAGTTACAATAATTCACATGTTTAGTGGGATCACTTGACTTTAACACTTGCACTTGTGTGTAGTGATAGGGCTTCAGTTTCAACAAACATGTAGCATTTCTCGCAGAAGATCAAGATACACCTGTTGGCTGTGCTAGTGTTTTCAGTGGTTTTCAAGGCAAATGCTCCAAAGTGGCACCAATGTCATCCAGTTATTTTAGTTAACACTGACCTCTTCCTCAAATGTTTATTGTCCAACACCGAACCTGAAGCTTCAAATTTATTTATGACTACATGTACAGTTGTCCTTGAATGTGGGTACAGAGTCAACAAACTCCCTGCGCACATGATGAGAAGATGCATGCTTGAAGTAAACTTTACAAATAAACATGTGTTCTTCCACAGATAAGTGAGGCATCATGTTAACTTAATGACAGAGGTGCCTGACTCACATTGAATGACTGCATCTGATGCAGCAATACCAATGAGAGTTGTCACTGGTGCACTTTCAAGCACGAATTGCCAGTCCTAAGTCCTGGCAGCCGGTGCACGAGTAGTAAAGGAGAGAGAGGCAGCGAATGGGTTTGAATATAATTTAACTACAATATATATAGGTAGCTACTTTATTTTCTGCAGTGATATTGACGTATCTTGTGTCACATGCCAAAAGCTTTGCAAATAAATGTTGAATTCTAAACTACATAAGTGATGTTTACTCACAAACTAAGCAAGTATGTCTGGGCTTTTGCATTTTAAACCACAATTTGTTAGATAATGAGAGAATGTAACCAGTAGGCCATTGGTGTTGTTTGAAACCAGTGCTTTAGTTGGAAAATTATAACTTCCCGTACCCACCCAACACTTCAAAATTTTCCAGAACGCTTTAAGGGAAGTTACTCTGCAGTCCATTTTCTTTTACAGAGGACTTCTGATGACTGCTTTACAGTTGCCAACCAGGTTTTCACATATGGCGCTGGGTCAAATTCAGAGAGAGAAGGTACAGTTAAGTTGATGAACATCAAATCAGAGACATTATCCATGAAAAGGGCATTTCTTAATGGGGTTACAGTCTCATTCGTGAGCATTCATACTCAGCTGTTGATGTAGAAATATGTCTGAAGCACAAAGCAGTAATAGTAGGTCACGAGGCTTCCTTTCAATATTTCTGTATCCCTTGTATTCCCAGAAAGCTCTTATAAGTTTCCTACTGTCTGAGGTTCTAAATTTATTGCAGAATGAACTATATTTTCTTCTCCATACATTATATCTAGATTATCAGGCTATTCGGATGGACTTAACATTGCTAGATGATAGAGATCATTGTAGCTACTACTATTTTGGCAGTGTCATTTCCCTCTTTTGAAGAGCACATGAAAGATCAGCTAATTCTGTCAATGCATCCAACATTAGTCTCACATTTTCCACAAGCGTTGCATTTACTAAATATTTCCCTAGACGAGAATATTTCATCCTTTCTAATTTCTTATAGCGCCATTCTCAGCCATTTCAAAGTGAGAATATAAACTCAAACTTTTCCCATACAGTATGTGGAGCTCTTTTAGTTGATGAAACCCACTGAATTGTGAACATTTTACCAATATGCAGAATGTGTTCCCCTAAAACTTTTGCGCAGGTGCTTAGATTCCGTTGGTTCTTAGGAGACTGGTTGTATAGAGCATACAGTTATTCTGCAAATATCAGGAAGTAATTTATTCCGTGGACTTTTCTGATGGAATCAGTAACCACTAACTCTAGTTTATGGTTGCTGCAATGCCAGATTATGATCAAGGGAAATAAATGCTTAAATTCTGCTCTATACCACTCTTTCTGCCAATTATTGTTGAGGCACCATAACACGAAAAACATATATGACACTCTTTTAAGTATTCTTCGCTCATTCCAAAGAAGTTTAGCTTGTTAAGAAGGACAGTAGTAATACTGAAAGCTGTTCCACTCTCCAGTTCAATCAGATCTAAAAACATAGTTTGACAATTGTCAGTGTCCTCCATAGAAAATTTTTAAATACACAACTGGTGTGTGCTGTTTGCTTAGTGTGGTGGATTCATCTATTGATATGCTTATTTTCTGTTTGTTTTCTACAATACATTTCATAATCCTTTCATGCATACTTTTAGCAATATGAGGTGTGATAGTAGTTCAAAAGAAATTTGTGTGAAAGATTCTTCCCACATTGAACCTGTTAACAGACTGGAGATCTACATCACTTGGCATATCAATTTAAGGTCTCTGATATTTTGCAATTTTGTAAGCTGTTCTAAAAACACGAGTAGTGATATCAACTTCTTATTTTTACATTGTTATAATCCCTTGTTCTAAGTGTTGCTTTTTGCTTAATTCTATTATTTCTGACACAGATATGTGTGATTTACTTGGTGTATGTTCACAAATTTTTTTTCTGAAACTCTGTTGATTGATTTTATCACTTGCATAGCAATTTATTTTTCCCTGCACCCATTCCTGCAAAATGTGATGTACCTGAGGCTTGTTAAGAATAAAATTTGTTTCTGAACGTATCTTACATCCTTAGTTACCTTTATTAACAGTCGTCCATGGATTCGCAGGACCAAAATAATTCCACTGATTTGAGGTCCAACAAGGAGGCAAAAGAGTGAATGAACCTGTTACATGCAGGAGTGTTGGCAGGCTGAGGACAGCCCAAGGTGTGTTATTTGCCCTTTTCAAGGCTTCACCTCTATTATGATGGGATGTGGGATTTGCAGGATGACGGGTGTCATTGAGGTTGGGGTAATGAAGGGAGGTAGCAATATTTGCTCATTGGCAGCACGTCAGGGTGCAAGGTTGTTGGGCACTACTGGTGTTATGACTTTATTCAAATATGGGGTGCTTTTTAATATTGAAATCCAAGCATCTCTTGGTAGGATTGTATGGGAGCTCAGCTTTTGCTGGTGGTGGATTAGCTCCACTGTTACTGGATAAGCTTGCATGTCACAATTTACTGCAGAGCTTTCAGAGGCACTTACTGCGCTTTCCATGGAGGTGAGTCTTTTCACTTCACTTTCAGCACTATTACCATCTTTATTGAAAATTTGTGCAATGTTACTTTCACCTTAACTGTTTTCACCACATTTATTATGTTTTAACCACTTTAGTAAATTCATTTTTCTTCTTATTTCATGACCACATACATTGTTGTTTCAAAAGTAACTTAATTCTAGATACGAGCCTCATTAACATGAAATAAAGATTAAATCTTTGTTTCAGTGCTAAGCAGTAAGATATTGTATTGACTGTTACTGATTAACATTTAACTTGGTTTGGTGCAAGCGGAAGACAATCGTTAATGTCAGATGAACTTATTGTTGAAGTACATTTTTCTTTCTTCTACTTTGTAACATGTGACTAAAAGAAATATCTTTCTGCAACATTATCAATCACCATTATTAGGTGTATCGTATTAGATTATTTTCAATGAATTGTGTGACCAATTCAGTAAATTTATAACATTTTTCAACAACTATAGGACTTGTATTTTAAGAGCCGTTTCATACCGCTATGGATTTACAGGTTATAAAACTTCCGGTACTCTATTCAGGCAGTTCTATAACTTGCGGTACTGAGTGCTGGTGAGTACCGGTCCAACTAAAGCACTGTTTGAAACCATAAACGCATCAAAATGCTGGCCTTATTTGATGAATGAATGTTAAAGGGATCCAGAGTATTAAACTGCTGTGCTTCTAGTGATACAAACCTCCATTTGTAAGTGAAATAATATTTTTCTTTTGGTGTAGTTTTGTGTTGTTATAGAGGTATCCCTTTACATTCATAATTTTTCTTAATATACCCTAAGTTGGGAATATACTAAAGCTTTTCACAGTATCAAAACACAATATCTGGGTTAACACCCAGTATGAATTAGGGCATTTTGATTACTGAGCTTTGAATGGAGGGCTACTTTAACAACCATCATAGTAAAACACTGTTGTAGACTAGCTGCAGATTAAATGCAAAACCAAAGTGCTGTGTTTTCAAAAGCAAAACTATGTTAAACGTTAAAAGATAGGTCCATAGATCTAGATGTTTTACATAGGGACTAAGTTAGTTGGAGATATCCAATTCATTGTATTATTTAAACTCATCATTTTCAACCTTGTCATTAGATTAGTTACTCATGAAATTGTATATATTTTCCATCATTACATGTATTTAAATGATTAATTTTAATGAAATGTAAAATATCAGTACCCCAATTTTGATGAATTGCTGAAATAATGTGAGAACCTGTAGACCAGTAAAAATAAAGTATATAATAATTCCCAACTGTGGCTGTTAGAAATGTCTGTCTACACCTAGTGTAACCTGCGTATCCTGTCACATCCCATTAAAGCATATCTATAGGCCTTCCATATTTAGCACACATTTCATTGATACCACCAAAAAAGAGCTGCTTGCCAGCTGCAGAGCAGGAGGACATGTTTCTCATGTGGTCTATGCAAAAAGAAAATAGGAATCAGTGTTGAAGTGTGTCAGGCAAGAATCAGTATCTCTAACTGAAGGTCAGAAAGAGTGATGTTGTGAAATGTGAAGGTAAAATAATAAATTATAGGCCTTAGGTCTACTATGGTGCTGACAATGCCGATTTAAATAAAAGTTATCACAGCAACTCCAGGGTCTTCAAACCAGCTAACTAATGAAGATGTTAAAAGTATTGAGGATGATATCTTGAAACAAAGATAATTGGAAAAAAGATAGCAGCAATATAACAAATATAACAAAAATGAACTATAACAGAATCCAAAGAACAAATAGATGTTAAATCAAAGGAAATAATCCAGAGGATGACATATCTAGAACCAGCAGAAAAAACAGTAAGAAAGGGAATGTTACTTTTGGAGTGAAGGAAGAAAGACAACAAAGAATACAGGAACAAGTGGAAGAAACTAGATAAATTGGTTATTTTGGAAAACAACATGGATGAATTACAAAATTAATACTTGAATGCACAGGATTTTGTTATTGTTAACTTTAATGCTAAGATAGGTTAAGAGTAGGGTTTATTAGGTGCTGAGGAAGAAAATATGGCTAATGGAACAAAGGCAGGATACAGTATGGGGAAACACTACAACAAGGAAGGACATAACATTATTAAATTTAATGAAGAAATGAACTTGGTTACTTGTAACAGTCAAAGAGGATCAGATTGCACAAGAAAATATAATGGGTGAACCAGCTGCACTGTATTTTACCTGTACAGGTTCTCTGCGCTCATCGCTGACTGCCACTATCATAGAACAGCACAGGTAAAACCATACAACATTTTTAAAACTACTTTTTAAAAGGCTTTACTTACCAATATAATTAAAGCAGATGCTGAAACTGGCCACCGTCGTTGTCCATACATTTTTGGCACCTCTTTAGGAAATTATCCATCACTCGCTGTAGTTCACGTTGAGAAGTGCTGGCAATTTCTTGACGGACATTTTGTTTTAATTCTCCTAGGGTGTGTGGATTTGTCTTGTACACTTTATGCTTTAAGTTAACCCAGAGACAGAAATCGCAGGGGTTTAGATCGGGGAACCGAGGGGGCCACAAATTTCTACTAATAATTCTGTGCTGAAACACACATTTAATTGTTCTCATCGAAAGGTCCACTGTGTGAGCTGTTGCAGAGTCTTTTTGGAAAAAGGCAAAATCACGCTCCTTGTGGGTTAATTCTCTGAAAAAGGGGGGGGGGCAAATTGTATTCACGTATGTACGGGCGTCAACTGTGGACTCGAAAAAAATTGGACCTATAACTCTTTCTCCACTAATGGCACACCATACACCAGTTTTTTCGTCATGAAGGGGTATTTCATGAATAATATTAGGTTTCTCAGAGCTCCACTAACGATTATTTTGTGTACACACATATCCTTGAAGGTGCAACCAAACCTCGTCCGTGAAAGATGTTAAATGTATGGGTCAATTTCGCCATTGTGTGCACTATTGAGAGCATGGGCATCGCGAACGGGGGGGGGCATAGGGGGGCCGCGGCCCCCCCTTGGAGTTTAGTGAACTTAATGTGCAATCAATTACGGACTATTAAACTATTATTTTAATTTAGAACAATTGTTATTTAGCACAAATCAATACGGTTAACTGCAACAAATATAAATTTTGACAATAAAATGATGAATTAATAATATCTGATTGCAAACTTCCAACATGTGCCCCCCCCCTGGAAAAAAGTCTGCCGACGGTCATGATTGAGAGCCCACGCACAAAATGTGCGGCTAATTACAAGATCACCTGGTTGAAGAGCATGTGCCACAGTTATTTTATATTAAATTAAATTAATTAAATTAAATTCTTTATTGCAATACAGTTTTTGACATTGTCACACATTTATATTTATAATTTGTATATGGTTTTAACTTCAGCAATTTAGTAGCTCTTTTCAAAGAGCCATAAGAAATGCCTGCCTATTGTGAAAGACGTCTAAGCAATTTTTGCGGGGAATTCTCCAAACGACGACCGATGTCAAATGTTTCTTTGGTAAGAACCGCACGTCGTCTTTTAGATTTCTGAGCCTGAACACTTACTGTGGCCTGAAATTTATTGTAAAGTTTATGGATTGTGGTACGGTCTGGAACTCTTACACCTGGAAATATTTCAGCAAGTCGTACTTGCACCTGGAAAGCTGACTGAGTTAACACATACGAATCATAAATAAATACACTCTGTGCAGTAGAAAACAAATGCTGAGCCATAATACAAAATAATAAAGCACACAGGTAATAATGCAGCCGCACGATATCGCGTCAGCTCAATACTGATTGTGAGCAGAGCAGAGAAAAACAAGTCATGCTCGTGACCTTGTGTATATCAGCTACTGTTATCGTGTTTCCGTCTGCACAGTGGCAAAAAGTTGCGCAGCGGTTTCCATGCATTTGGATCTCTCTGTATGTTTGTTAACTTAAATGACATCGTGTGATTGGAATGTAAGAAAATGGAATTATGGTGAGAAAAGACAGGCTGTAATAGGGTTTGTTTGGATAATGATGAAATAAATGCTTATGAAACAGCACATTTTGCAAAAGGTGCAGAGGTTCGAGTCATGCTTGATGCGAGAAAGTACATAGGTGTAAGGAAGCTGGCAGAGCACAAAGTAAACAAGCATTTCAAGAGTCGACCGCACATGGGATTTGTGATGGACAAAGTGGCGCAGGGGCGAGTTTCCTCCGAGTTCTCCGATTTCCTCCGCCATCTCATTCCACCATGGCTCCATCTTCATTCCATGTATCATCAGTGTCATAGCCTGCGGTGCCATATGTAGCAAAAGCGGCTGCTAAACACAAAAAAAGGGAACAAAAAAGAAAAAGAAAGAAAAATAGCTAGGCCTACTAGATCCGGACAGTAAGGGGTTGTTAACTAAATGTTAACTTCATGAACGGTGCATTTAAATACATTTTTCTTGAAACAAGCTAAACAATAATTATAAAAGTAAAATGAACAGTTTTACTATACCTGTTCATATATACATAAAATCTCACCGTCTTTCTTTACCGGTAAACTGCATTGTCACACCATCAGAAAGCAATTCCTCACGGTGTATTTTCAATGAAACAAATGCCTTTTTTTCCACTGATAGAAGAGCCAAGTTACATAGACGAATTTGTCCTTGTGCCGTCCGTAAGTAAAATTTTATTCGTTTTAAGACTGAAAAAGTCCTTTCTGCACTTGCAGTAGTGGAAGGAAATGATAAAATCAGCTCACGTATTTTATAAACTTGATTGTGCATAACATCAAGTCCGTTTGATTTCATATAATTTGCAATGGTTTTAATGGACTTGTTAGAACATTTTGAAGTGAATATACACTTTCAGTTCGTTTTTTCAAAGACAGTACCATATATCGAGGCAGGAAACATATGGTTCTCTCGCTTCACACAATACATTTGTTGCAAAACGTTTTTCGTAACTCGCAAAATGTTTAGAATCCAGTAAGGCCAGAAATTTCAATTACTTCTGTGATTCAAATCTTGATTTAGTTTGAGTTACTAAATCACTTAAGAGAAAATCCTTAAGTACAAATAATGGGTTTCATCTTCACGAAAATTTCTCATTATACGGAGTTTTGACGTTATGAAGGCACAATGGCTCTTATGGAGAATCAGCGCGGCGTTGCCACGTATATTGCGCCACTGCGATTACCGCGGTTTTGCTAGTTGTTTCCTGAATCACTGTTCAAATCTGTCGCTGTCCATTTCATCATGATAATCATCAGAACCTTTTTTCGCCAAGAAAACAAGCTTTGCTCCCTGTACAAATCTTGCCATCGGCATACAATATTATAAATCATGATCCGCGAGCAGTAGGTGATTTAAGACCAGTGGATAACCCGGTCAAAGGCGCTTCTTTATGAGTTTTTATAGTCCTGTCCTTCCAAACTTTTGATACAGTGTGCCCTACATTTACACAACTTTCATCAAGATACACGATTTTCCTTACCTCTTTGCTGAATTGTTTTAGTTTCCGTAAATAGGAATGTCGCCACACTACAATATCATTTGTCTCAATCATAAACGATTTATTTCCTCTCTTTTCAAAATGAAATCCCATTTCCTTCCCTAAGCTGTAAAAGGTTGAATATTTGAAATTTGGCAAGTCCTCATCCTCATTGACTTTTTTCAACACGGTCAGAATTGTAGGGGGAATACTTTGAAATAGAAATTCATGAAATTTGTGCCATATTTGCGTTCAAAATCATTATATTTTATCTTCCTGCTGGCTTTGCATGTATGCCGCGGTGTAGTGATGGGAACCTTTTTACATTCTTTTCTTGATATAAAAAATGTAGGCCTACTTACACCAGTCGCCTTATGAAGCTCACTAACAATAAAGGAGTCACTGTGTCCGGGGTTCTTTTTCTTTCAATAATCATACACTACGATTTTTTTTTTTCGCTCGGCACTTTTAATAAGTTCGCCCTTTTTTCTGCGATTCATTCTGCACTGATCACTTAACTGCAATGCACATGATTACCAGAGAACTTGTAAAACTAGCTCACATCTCAGATTCCCAAAACCTATTGAAAACCTCCGCTTAAGAACAATGCCTTATCGACCCTTCTACTGTCATACCCAGGCCCGAATTTAGGACCTCTGACGCCCCTGGGCAAAAAAAAAAAAAAAAAAAAAAAAAAAAAAAAAAATTGCTGCCGGCCCCCCCCCCCCAACTTGCCATACATACGATTAAATTTTCACAACATAGAGAATGATTTCACTACTTACTGGATACTTAAGTATGAGTGGCAAACACCAAAAGTGAGGTTATTAAAATTTAAGTAGGAACATCTTAATAGAAAGAACTTACACTAAAGAGGCATCACCCCATATTAGATGTCAAAACATATGCTGTTTAAATAACAAGAGGCTTCCTCCTTGTCCTGTCATTTGCAAACAAGTTTATGAGTTCGTTATAGTCCATTTTCACTGGTAAGTCAGATTCAATTGCAACAACACCAAGATAACTAAGACGATCCTTCACTTGTGATGTTCTTATTTATGCGTCTTAGAGCAGAAAATTATATATCAGTTGAGCAGTTGGAAGCAGGAGTGCTCAAGTATAGTTGTAGAGCTATGTTTAAGTTTGAATAAACACTCTCTAGACAGTTACCTTACAGATGTGTAGGAGAGTGCGTCTCATTTTTATTCTTTTCTATGTAGCTTATGAAGTGTAAGCATTCAAGTACAAATGCTGAATTTTCAAGATCCGAACTGTAGACTTTCTGAAGTTGGATGATGCTTCCTGAATTTCAAGTGGACTAAGCATCTTCAGATTTGTCAAAAACATACATGGTTCACTGTATTCCTTGTAGGAAGAAACTCTGTTGTCCAGTTCTTCAATCGATTTATCCAGAATCAAAAGGAACTTGATGTTTCATGTCTATTTATTTATTTATTTATTTATTTATTTATTTATTTATTTATTTATTTATTTATTTATTTATTTATTTATTTATTTATTTATTTATTTATTTATTTATTTATTTATTTATTTATTTATTTATTTATTTATTTATTTATTTATTTATTTATTTATTTATTTATTTATTTATTTATTTATTTATTTATTTATTTATTTATTTATTTATTTATTTATTTATTTATTTATTTATTTATTTATTTATTTATTTATTTATTTATTTATTTATTTATTTATTTATTTATTTATTTATTTATTTATTTATTTATTTATTTATTTATTTATTTATTTATTTATTTATTTATTTATTTATTTATTTATTTATTTATTTATTTATTTATTTATTTATTTATTTATTTATTTATTTATTTATTTATTTATTTATTTATTTATTTATTTATTTATTTATTTATTTATTTATTTATTTATTTATTTATTTATTTATTTATTTATTTATTTATTTATTTATTTATTTATTTATTTATTTATTTATTTATTTATTTATTTATTTATTTATTTATTTATTTATTTATTTATTTATTTATTTATTTATTTATTTATTTATTTATTTATTTATTTATTTATTTATTTATTTATTTATTTATTTATTTATTTATTTATTTATTTATTTATTTATTTATTTATTTATTTATTTATTTATTTATTTATTTATTTATTTATTTATTTATTTATTTATTTATTTATTTATTTATTTATTTATTTATTTATTTATTTATTTATTTATTTATTTATTTATTTATTTATTTATTTATTTATTTATTTATTTATTTATTTATTTATTTATTTATTTATTTATTTATTTATTTATTTATTTATTTATTTATTTATTTATTTATTTATTTATTTATTTATTTATTTATTTATTTATTTATTTATTTATTTATTTATTTATTTATTTATTTATTTATTTATTTATTTATTTATTTATTTATTTATTTATTTATTTATTAATTATTTTTTTTGCAGCTTTCCAGTAATTTTGCCGCCCCCTAAAATATGCCGCCCTGGGCAGTTGCCCGGTTTGCCCTTACGTAAATACGGCCCTGGTCATACCACATCTGATTTTCACCATCTCCAAGACACGAGGAGCGGGTTTCGTCCGTGGTGTGCTTTGTGCGCCGCAAACATTTGCGGATACTTTGGTACTGCAGATGTTCTATATGTATATAAAAAATAATTTCTTTATTTCCTTGGCAACTTTGTCACTGGAAGTTTTTACGGGGACTTACAGAACGAGAATTAGCCAGTGATGACATTTTCCACTGTATAAACGAAGAATCCTAACACTTTGTTTTAAACTTTTTTTAAAAGTATGTTTAGACATATTGATATAATCTAAATACCAATGTGACTTATAAAAGCAAGCGAATAATCCAGATTTTTTTTCATTGCAATTATTATGGTTTAAAACCATGTTTTGACGTTCGGAACGAGAAAGGTGTTAAAAACTCCGCTTTCAACAAAATTTTAGATTTTATTATTTAAAAAAAAAAAATTATATAAAAGGTTTATCGTGCATGCTGGTACGGTTATTTGATCTTCTTACTTGCCACACGTTGTTGATGCGACGTTTGAGACAGTTATTTACGTTTAATGCAGCTATGAGACTCTAAATACTTTTCATCAAATTTGTCGACGTACCTCAGGGCGTGGTATAGGTCTACGCCTTACAAGGATGATTAAATTTCCTTTTTATATTTTTAATATACTTATTTATTGTTCCTTCACGTCACAAACAATAATACAAATATTCTGGATTGGCGTCCTTTTCTCAAGTCCCTGCGGGGTTCACACTACCCGAACACGGACTACGTAATTTTGCGAGTTCGTAAACTTCTTCTATTTTTTTGATGCAGCCTTACTAATTATATATTAGTTCTCTGCATTGTTACTCCTGTTAACTTTTAAAACACAATGTTCTTCCAATAAACACTATATGCCGATAACTTTTCAAATTATTCGCGGACTTCGCGATTTCCACATGACGCCAATCCCGATAACACATGAATAAGCTAAAACAATTGAAGATCTATATCATTGCCCACTAGGACAATGATTCACAATTTTAGGGGGCTTTTTCTGCCACCACTATAAACACAAACTTTAACTATTTTAGGAGGCTTCTTCTAAACAATATCGCCTCAAATGCCTCTCATCAGAATGTATGTAATTTCTAACAAACACAAAAGAAATGTAACAAGCACAAAACAAAACAATATATTACATACATTCTGATGAATGCCTCTCGACAATTAAATTAGATATGTCAACAATCATAACATTAATACATAAACATGAAGAACATATACATAACAAACATCTATATACATTGTCACATTATCTGTTTTTTTTTAACTTTGTGGTTCCCATACTGTAACCTCGTGATGGAATTACCGTCTGTCTGGTCATCCTCAACATTATGTCTGTATGCCTCGCCTCTCGTATTTTTCCTTTGCGAGTGCCATACATTTTTGTTATTTTGAGTTCCTAACCTTATTCTCTCATGTTGGTATTGCTCGTTGTCGCTAACTTCCTCATCAAAAGATGATGGGGTTAAGCCACGTAACAGGTAATTCATATTGTAAGGGTGACCTTGATTTGCTATATGATAGATTTTAGTCAAAACATTTCCATGGAGGTTAACAATGTTACTACCATTGTCAGGTAAGTCAATCTCAGACACATTCCTATCTACATTTACATTTTGACTTCCGTTAACATTATTGGCCTGCAATGCAATTACAACTTGGGTTAACTTCCCAGTATTTTCTTTTTCTTTTTCTAAATTATCTTGCAATTCCTGCATATTAATTTTTGCTTCCCCACTGAACTTATTGAACTCCTGACGTTGTAATTGCATTTCAGCACCCATAGTTTTCACAACACTGCTTAGGTTACTAATTTCTACAGCAATATTACCCTGAGCTAATTTAGTTTCATTATGAACTGTCTTAGAATTTTCTGCTATTGCATCCATCTCTGCCCTGTTTGCTTCTATCCCATGCATCATTTTGTCCTCTAGCCTTTATAAATCTACTCTTTGTTTTTCCAATTTCTCATCCTGCTGTTTCTTAAACTCATCTAACTCTTTAACCATTTCTGTCTGCATGTCTTTCACTACTCTTTCTTGCCCTAACTTGATTTCATTCACTAGTTCTTCTAACTTAATTATATAACCTTTTTACTAGATCCAATTTCTGCCCTTAATTCTAAAGACAATGCTTTCAATTCTTCTTTGCATTCTTTCCTACCCAGTTCAATTCTCTCAGTTACAGTAACTAAACTAATATCCATCTTATTATTTAATTCCACTATCTTATTGGATAATTCCAACTTTATTTCATTTAAGCTACTCTCATTACTATCCAATTTGTTATCTAAATCTGACTTCGTACTGTCCATCTTATTATTTAATTCCACTATCTTATTTTCTAAACTACTCTCATTACTATCCAATTTATTCTCTAAATCTGACTTCGTACTGTCCATCTTCTGAGATAACTCCATTATCTGTTTAGAGAATAATTGCATGTATTCTTTCAATCCTAATTCTGTCTCACAAACCTTTACCACTGATTCTTCACTATTCCCTCCCTCTTTACTACCACTTAACTCTTTAACATTCTCCATTTTTTTACTAATTTCCTATTTCTCAGTATCATTAAAACTATTATCCAAAATTAATTTTTTTTTTTTTAATTTTACATATAATTAGAACAGTCTTACTTGCCAAATATTTCACTTCACTAATTTCTCCTCTCGTCTAGAGACCTTCGCTGTCCTTGGGTTTCCTCGTTTCTTCTTCTTTTTTTTTTTTACTCTTCTTACCTCGCGTTTACCCAATTCGAGCCTAGCGTTGAGGCGCCATTTGGTACGGTTATTTGATCTTCTTGCTTGCCACACGTTGTTGATGCGACGTTTGAGACAATTATTTACGTTTAATGCAGCTATGAGACTCTAATACTTTTCATCAAATTTGTCGACGTACCTCAGGGCGTGGTATAGGTCTACGCCTTACAAGGATGATTAAATTTCCTTTTTATATTTTTAATATACTTATTTATTGTTCCTTCACGTCACAAACAATAATACAAATATTCTGGATTGGCGTCCTTTTCTCAAGTCCCTGCGGGGTTCACACTACCCGAACACGGACTACGTAATTTTGCGAGTTCGTAATCTTCTTTTTTTTTTTTTTTTTTTTTTTATTTTTGATGCAGCCTTACTAATTATATATTAGTTCTCTGCATTGTTACTCCTGTTAACTTTTAAAACACAATGTTCTTCCAATAAACACTATATGCCGATAACTTTTCAAATTATTCGCGGACTTCACGATTTCCACATGACGCCAATCCCGATAACACATGAATAAGCTAAAACAATTGAAGATCTATATCATTGCCCACTAGGACAATGATTCACAATTTTAGGGGGCTTTTTCTGCCACCACTATAAACACATATTTTAACTATTTTAGGAGGCTTCTTTTAAACAATATCGCCTCAATGCCATAGTATTCCTCGACACATTTCACACCGAAATTCATGTTCATACTTTATCTTAGTCGCATTTGAAAACACACATTTGGCAACGGCGTACTAGATTCTTCTATAAGAATAGCATGGTCCATAAGAACCTGTTGTGCCTTCATGACGTGAGAATTCCTTATAGGCCTTTATTAGTACTCTTTATTAGCAACGCTTTCTGACCATATTTTGGTGTTCCAATAACCTGTGGTCCCACGGAGAGAGTTATGTTTAAGTTTGTTCAGGTTGGCAATGTTATCAACGCCATTGAGGGAAGTCGACAGGGCAGGCCAGAAGCGTCTTCCCACGCAAACGGTACCGAGGCCGAGGCTGACGTGAGAGACAGGCTATGCTCAGGCGCGGCTCCTCAGGGTAGGCAGGGTAGGCATTGCCTGCCCTACCGTAATACATCAACAAACAATGTTTAGCTATGATTTTGCATTTTGTCATTTGAACCGTCATTTTCCCTAAATTGCAGTTCAAGAAAAGTTTTCTCGCTTATAATGACCAGCGCATGGTCAAATCCTTGAATCTCAATTCCGATTCATCTAAACTGCGCTGCGTGTTTGAAACGCGCGGCAGAAATGATAACGCATGAAACAAGGGTAGTGGTGAGCATAGAACACCCTAGTAAGCTTAACCTAGCTTAACCTCTGCCGGCCCGGCCCCCTTTCCTCAGTACGAGGCCCTTGGACATGGATAAGGAAATATTCCGTCTGTATACGCACTCCGAGCATGCTTAGATGCATCTGCCAGCAGTCAGAACACTTGCCGGCTCAAATCCGAATTTATGCGACTTTTTCCGAACAGGCATACTGCACGAACGAAGCTATCAGAGATCCGAATCGTCTCATTATCATTCTGTGTAATACTATACCGCTCGCAAAAGTTAAAGGCATGTGAACGCTGGCCAATGCTGAAGCGGAGCGCTGTTGCCAAGCGTACTGCGTGTACCAGCACAAGTTCTGTACACAAGAACACATTTTACACGCCAGTAAAGGTTCTGTCTGTTTTTCCCGTAATTAAACAATACATTACATATTCCTAAAACATTAAACTCTTACCTTGACACATGTCACAGCAGTGCAACAGCAAGCACGGTTTCCTCCTCGTCTTCGTCTTCAGAGGCACTTAATTCGGAATCATCACTTTCATCCCTTAAGTTGATAATCGACTGCATAGTATCGTCCCTGGCAATTTCTCTGTTGAAGTCTTCCTCCTGAAGCTGTTCTGCATGCCTAACTCGTGAAATCCAGTCGTCTTGAGTTACGTTGTCTATTGTAAAAAACTTGTTCGCATTAAATATAATTTTCTGCCCGGAGAATGAATCACTTCACGTTTGTTGATTGAAAACTCATTTGTCCCAGCTTCGAGGGACATGTTCACGCACTCGAATCGCAAACACTGCATAAACGATATGTGTATAGTAATAATTGAATGTATTATTAACAATATTTCAGCTTGAGTTAATTAAACGACTTAACGATGCCGTTCACTTTAATAAAATAACACGCCACTACTCTGAAAACGAACTGAACATTAAATCAATCTGTTTGAAACTGCGTCATTTGTATTTTCATAGCAGGTGCACTGTTTGTTTATGCTTAGATAAGTGTTGTGAGGAAGGAATGGTGTTGTTTTTCAGGCTTACCTGTGTTGAATGGATGTTGGGTACCCATTAGCATGTGAAGATAAAACGTGCATCGCTCGCGTTCTAAGTATCGTAGAGGCAGGATTTTTGTACGGTTATGATCAGAAAATAAAATTCTTTCTTATTATAAGAATGGTATCTGTCATTTTCAAATATTTATCCGAGCGTAATTAATGAAGACAATGTTCTCAGTGCCGACGCGTGAGATGCGTGTACCACATTCGGCAGCGCTGGTAGGAGGGGCAAGCTTAGGATTCGCTGGAGCCTGCAGTACGGCCCGCCTCCGTGTGCCTTTAAGCTTTGCGAAGATTATAGTGTGTTGTAATACCAGTATGACCGACTTAATTAGTGAACTATTACGAAGCCCGCTTTCGCGGCGCACTGACAATGAAATGAGGAGTGTTTTAGCTGTTTAACACAATGCTACAGTCAGACAATTCTTCAATCATTTTAGTTTTGGCAGTAATTCGTCCGTAAGTCACACTCATTCACTCTGCACTTATTAAAAAACCAAACAAAATATTGTTTGCGTTATCCGCAATGACTTCGACCCCTTTATTTCAGATAAACGGGGTTCTACTGTATTATCATTACCATTATTATTATTATTATTATTATTATTATTATTATTATTATTATTATTATTATTATTATTATTATTATTATTATTATTATTATTATTATTATTATTATTATTATTATTATTATTATTATTATTATTATTATTATTATTATTATTATTATTATTATTATTATTATTATTATTGTTGTTGTTGTTGTTGTTGTTGTTGCTGTTGCTGTTACAATTTGACTACCCTAAAATTTTGACTGGGAGCCGCCACTGGCTATGCTACGAGATTATCACATGACAGGCTTGGTCCCTGGCTGTGGTTTCAAGTGAATACTGCAGCACGTGGTGTGTGTTGTTTAAGTGGCTGATTTAGGTCATAAATGATTTAATTTGTGCGTTCAGTGACACTACTTTAATCATCTCGCTTCGGTGTATCGTAACATATAAATATATTTGATGCTTAATTTAATTATACACTTATTGTGAGTGTATTTTCCGCGTGTGACTTTAGGTCATAACGGTCACTTGCATTGTTTCTGGTGTGGATTACATGGTAATTATACGAAATATTAGTGAAATATTTAGAGTGATTATTCGTCCTTAAAGTTTAAAATTAGTGTTACTTAGTGCAACCTCATAACCTCAAAACCTCCAAAGACCTAGTTCAAGATTTTCTCACTTGCGGAAAGCAGCTGTCTATTGCCCAGAACATTTGCAGCATAAAATTATTGGTCGAGCATAAGTAATGTTGAATGCTCATGTTTAAATAAAAAGACACTGGTGGATAAACTCAAAAGTGTTGCTCTCTGTGTAAACAAGATTATCATAAACAATTTTGTTAAAATGTGGAATGAAAAATCAAGTGACTCTACATCCAGTTCAAGAAAAATAAAGAAACTTATGTGTTAAGTTGTTGTGTGTAGTGTACAGACAATAATTAATATGGAATTGAATATCGTACATCAGTCTCATTGGTGAGTACATATTAACATTGCCATTTAACATATTACCAATATGTTACTAGTTGTGAGAGTAAAACATTTTGGCAGGAAACATTAATTTAATAATAATTTAAAGAATTTTAAATCATTATTCATGTGTCATAAATTGTAAATGCAGCCATGCTATTATTATTTTTTAGATAATTTCTTTGTATGTAATGTTTTGTCTTCGGTAGCTAATATAAAACAGCATTAAGGCAAGGCTGCACAGAAAATTCCAACTTCTTTAATAATCAACCTATCACTATGAAAATTTAATCACTTAATGAGATTATTATTTTAAACTAACACACAGATTTCCATGCTAGTATATTAAATACTTAATTACTTATTAAATATTTTGTGTGAAAATATTGTAAAAATTGCTTACCGTATAAAATGTCCTATGTGACAAAAGGTTTAAATTTTTAAAGGCGAATTTCTGTTTTTGCTAGTACATTGTATTATAAGAAAGCCAATATTCTGATTTTTGAGAGTATTCTTTTAGTATTTGTTCTAATTCCTTTTGTTATGCTATCTAAAACATTCTGAAAATAACAACTTTTTCATATTTTAACATCATATAATTTTCCAAACATGAATGTTTAAGGGAAAAGAGGAGTTTGACATTCCCCTAACCTGTAAGTTACGCTAACTGTAAAACTTTGACATATGAGACATTTTGTGTACTGAAAATTATTAGTAAAAAAATTTCTCAGAAAATGAGTTTTATAGAATGGTTGTTTAAATCTTATTCTTCTAACCTTTGCAGGGAGCTGAACTTTTCCTCTTACATATGTATCTACATGTGACACTCTTTCTGCTATTTCTTCTGCTGTGCAACAAGTTTACCATAGTTCGGCATCTTGCAGGATGACTTTTTGTCACACTGACCAGAAGTGGCACTCCGCTGAAGAATATGACTCTGTCTGCTCACTGGTCTTTATCCCTAATTCATTTACACTAAATACTGACATGATTGCCTCCAGTTTTTGCATTTCCTTACAGCCCATGTTGAAATCTGCAGCAGCACATGTCACTTTAAGCTCAGTTTTCTTTCTTGAAACAAAAGTTTCATTCGCACACCCATTCCATATCAGGGAGTGTAAGCATTCACTTGCATTCTGTGTTTTCTAGCAGCATGAAAACTGTGCTGTTAGCTTACACTAGTGTTCTCATTATGTGATTAAATTTTCATAGTGATAGGTTAATTATTAAAGAAGCTGGAATTTTGAGTGTAGCCTTACAGGGCTTTTAAACCTCAATGACCACCTGTGGGTGTCTCCTTAAATGGTCATATAGTGACCTAAGGTGGTACATATAATGCCCCCCCCCCACCCCTAAAAAACTCCAAGATTTTAAACATTTTGACCAAATTTTCAGTGTAGCCTCGTCTTAAAAACATTGCCTAACCTACCACAATAAAATTCTTATGTAAATAATGTGAATATTCAGATTTAAAATGTGAGAATAATAATAAAAAAGGGTCGACGAATTCGTAAATCGATTTTTTAAATGCTGACTCGTTCTGAAAATAGTAGCTCTATATACTTCATACAGCTAATAAGTCACCCTCGTATATATTACACCAGAGGGATTTGCGAATTTGCTTGCATTAATATTGTGTATTATACTGTACGCATATTTCACTTGTGCTTTTGCTTTCCGTGTTCCAGGCTTGCGTACGCTGTCATTACTCTTAGTCCGAGAGGTAGGACTACCATCGTATTTTCCCTTATCCAAGAGCAGCGCGCCCGGAGCCTGTATTTTACGTTAGCCTCGACCGGAGCAGTGTGACGTCATTGGGACTACACGGGACCAAGCGAAATAAGCGTAATTTTACAACATGAAGCACATTGTTAGTATCCCAATCCCAGACCTGTCTGTTAAAATAAACAACACAATGCAGTTATCCAGCATCTATTCCTAGTGGTGGACGTTCTGTAGTACAACGAGTAAAAGTAGAAACCTTTGCTCTGTTGCGTGTAAAAATGCTTCATATAAAACTACGAATGTAGTTTATCATAAATTTCTTAAGGCTGTAAAATTACAGCGCGAATGGGTGTCTCGGTGCAAAAGAGCTGATCTAATTAATGTCAATAATGGAAGAATTTGTTCAGATCATTTCCTCCCTGAAGATTACGAACGGAATTTAAAACACGAGCTTTTAGGATTGACATTAAGCAGAAAATTAAAGAGCGATGTTGTACCTCCACAAAAAAATTCCAAATTGGCATGGGGATACATAGGAGACGGCTGTGGTAAGTACCTGCAAGACCAATGTGTAGATAATTAATAAATATTCGTATTCTTAAGACAGCATTTCTGCTGTATTTAATAAATTTCGAATTTGTTTTATACATTTGAAGATTAAAGGCATTGTCCAAGTATAATAATGATAATTACGATGATATTAAAATAATAATAATGATCATAATAATAATCATAATCATAATCATAGTCATAATCATAGTCATAGTAATAACAAGAACAATAGCAATAACAACAACAATAATAATAATAATAATAATAATAATAATAATAATAATAATAATAATAATAATAATAATAATAATAATAATAATAATAATAATAATAATAATAATAATAATAACAATAATAACAATAATAACAATAATAACAATAATAACAATAATAACAACAATAACAACAATAACAACAACAACAATAATAATAATAATAATAATAATAATAATAATAATAATAATAATAATAATAATAATAATAATAATAATAATAATAATAATAATAATAATAATATTAATAATAATAATAATAATAATAATAATAATAATAATAATAATAATAATAATAATAATAATAATAATAATAATAATAATAATAATAATAATAATAATAATAATAATAATAATAATAATAATAATAATAATAATAATAATAATAATAATAATAATAATAATAATAATAATAATAATAATAATAATAATAATAATAATAATAATAATAATAATAATAATAATAATAATAATAATAATAATAATAATAATAATGTGGTTCTAACCAGATTAAAATGTTTTTTAATTTATAGACTATATCAGCACGAGATAGCCGATGTGAAGACAGGGCAGTACGAAAGAGAGCATTGTGCAATTGAGCAGCCTTATCTCCAAAGAAATCTAAAATTGAACAGTCAACAAATACAGAAGTGGTTCCTGATTCAGAGGTTGCTGTGAAAGACGAAATAGATTAAAAATGGAGAGTCACAACTTGAAGAAAGAAAATTCAAATTTAAAAAGAAGCAACAATGCACTTAAAAAGGCCACGGGTTCAAAATATGTGGTAAAAGTTTCAAATAAAGCATCAAAACAAGAAATTAAAGACAATGTGTACAGCATCTTGTGTCACTGTTTAACGCCAGGCCAAATTCGTTCTTTGCTGAATACTAATTGGAGAGTGAAATGGGGGCCGAAAGTAATTGCTAATGCCCTCACATTAAGAGCTCTTTGGCCCAAGGCATATGCGAGAAAAGAACTATCCTTTACCTTGCCGATCCACACTCCAAAAGTGGGCCAAACTGCTCAAGTGCAGACCTGGAATAGGGTTACCATATCACCCGTTTTTACCGGGGGCCACCCGTTTTTCAGACCCTTCTCCGACCGCCCGTTCAGTTTTCGAATATTTTGCGAAACCACCAGATTTTTAGTCAGCAGTAAAAGTATATTATTTGTAAATCACTTCAATTCATTTTGAAAACGAATTCATACGCCGCGCCTTTAGCAATTGCTTTGTATGTCCTCTAGCGGGTCTCTGCTGAACTCTGCTTAAAATTTACTGCACCTGTACGCCGCATCACGTTCTCCTGTTTTTTGTGTTCTTTGGTGAAGACGTCGTGAACTATAAACAAGCAACACATAGTAATCGATAAATGCTTCTGTGCGTGTGATCGCGATGGTGATGTGATTGCCAGCTTAGATTCGATTTCCTCGCATCACAGTTTTTAGTTTAAAACTGTAGTTATATAGAAGCAATCGCTTGAACCCTATACTACATTCAGATTCCAATAGCGTTGGAGTTCGGTAATAGTCAAAGAGTGTAAGAGAGCGGTGTTCAGTGACTTTAATTCAGTGTCGAGTAGTAGCCATTTTGATTTCTATTGCGTGCACATATTCATCACGCGAGTGCTAGTGTAACTTATATTTCCTTATGGCGGGGGAGGCTCCCCCGCCACTTACGGACGTTCTCGAACACGAGAAAAATATTCCAGTGACTATGGATCTCACCCCCGTAATTGAATCGAATACAGAAATAGTTAAACCAATTTTACACTACGATAATCAAGATACTGCACCATTTATAGTAGTATTAACTAGTTCAGTGGGTTCCATAACCCAACTACATCCACTTAAATTGGGCAAACTAATATTCGAAAATCACCAAAATCTAGCAGTAGAGAAAATTATAAAAACAGGAAAAAATAGATTAGAAGTATTTCTACCCAGCGCATCTGCCGCGAATGCATTACTCAATTCAGACTTTGCTTCGAAAAACCAGCTGAAGGCATATATACCACATCACTATATACACACGAAAGGAGTTATACATAACATAGATACTGAAATCACAGAAGCAGAAATCCAAAAATATGGACAAACTATAGAAAGTTATCCAATCCAACATGTATATCGTTTTAAACGACGTGTGCTATCAGATAATGGGACAATAACCTACGAACCCACTCAAACATGCCTATTAACCTTTATATCGCAAATGCTCCCACGAAAGTTTCGCTTATATCACAGCCAGTTTCCAATTTCACCTTACAAAGAAAGAGTATTACAATGTTTCAAGTGTGCTAAATTCGGTCATTCTACCAAAACATGTCGTGGTATTACCACATGTATGCGTTTTGCAGACAACCATATCACCTCAGATTGTGATAGTGACATCTTGAAATGCAATAATTGCACACTTCCACACCGTGCTAACGACAAACATTGCCCAGTTTTTCTGCGCGAACAAGCGATCACTGATAAAATATCATCCTTACGTATCTCTAGATACGAAGCTATACAGTTAATTCGTGGGGACCAGTCATACGCTAGTAAATTACATAGCCCAGACACCTCCACAACACAAACGAATCAAATCGATTAACACTAAACCACATTTCCAAATTCCGTCCAATCAATCTTTCTACTTTTCGGGGAGAAATAGTGCCCGTGAATCACATACTCCCATATATATATATATATATATATATATATATATATATATATATATATATATATATATATATATATATATATATATATATACAAATACAAGAGCGCCAGGAGACATCTTCCGAGACACTTCCTATTAAACCATCCCTTTCTCCTTTGTCCACTCAAAAAGTGGACAGTCAACTGTTCTTTAATTATCTAGAAGAAATGGGAAAACTCACCAGAAAAAATGAACCCATTCCGAGCGAGGCCTTGAATCAACTTCTATGCAAATTGATATCCTCAATCAGAGCTAACTAAATTGATCACACTCATAGCATGGCTCCTTTCACGATAGTTCAATGGAACGCCCGTTCCATAAAGCCAAAATTACACGATCTACAACATCTCTTAGAGAGATATCACATAGACATTATAGTGATTTCAGAAACATGGCTAACCCCTCAACAAACATTTTGATATCGTCTATTCCAGGTTATCCGACAGGATCGGTTGCATGGGGGAGGACGAGGAATCATGGTTCTTCTTCATCCTTCTTTGTTGGTGTCCTCTTTTCAAACAATCAACAGTTTCGACGAGCAATTTCAGGCCATATTGCTCCAACTTCCTAGTCTGCAACTAATAGCAATCTATAATGCACCACAACATTATATTTCTCGAACTTTCTGGATGAATCATATACCATTACTTCCAAACAAAAACACCATAATCTGTGGCGATTTTAATCTCGGCCTTACCCCGAACCAAATTCGTTGTTCCCAACATAATTTTTCCTTTCTTCATCAGCTAATAGAACAACATTTCCTTTTGCTTAATGACGACTCACCAACCCGATTAGGTTCTACTCATCAACTTCCCTCATATCCAGATCTATCACTAATATCATCATCATCATCGCTATGGCAAAATACCCATTGGAGAGTAAGACTTGATTCTATGGGAAGTGATCACTTTCCCATATTTATAGACATAGACAAACCACCTACTTTAGATGCTCGTCGACCTTCCATCCCTCGTCAACAAATACTGGATTGGAATGATTTTACCAACAGGCTAACAGCAACTTCATTAAAATCTAACAAATCATACACAACACAACATCCTATGGATCACGTGTCTTTCATTGTAGCAACAGTACTATCACATATATCTCCAACTCGGATGCGCTCTTCCAATATAACTAGGTACAAACCCATTTGGTGGTCTCCGGAATGTTCCGAGGCCGTTGCTAAACGTAGATTAGCATTAAACCAATACCGTCAAACACCAACCTGTAACCAATTTATAGTTTTAAAAGCACAATTCGCATCCACTCGACGCACCATCCGATACCATAAACGCAAAGGTTGGCGAAAATTCTGTACGGAATTGTCGCCATCAATTACTACCTCCACAATGTGGCGTAAACTACGTTGGTTCACACGACATACCGGACACCCTACTAATCCCATAGTAATGGACATACATCTTCAACAACAATTTTTAGAACAACACACTCCAGACTCGGTACGTAACAATCCTCTTTTTCTGAATTCCATGACACAGGAAGAGCCTTTATTTGAGGGTGCACTAGCACTCATGTCACCAATTTCAACACACGAACTATCTAATGCACTTAATTCACATCATAAATCCATCGCTTCAGGACCAGATAGAATATCATACGAAATGATCAAACACTTTCCACATACCTTAAATCTTTGGATTACACATGGGTATTCATACATTCTTTACACAGGTCAGATCCCAGATTCATGGCAACACTTCTACATCATACCACTTCTGAAACCAAATAAAACAGGAAGGGCAGCAACTCACTATAGACCGATTGTCCTAGCCAACACACTAAGGAAACTATTTGAACAAATTCTAAAAACCCGCATCACGTTTTATATGGAACGTTACGGTTTTTGGCCCAAAGGACAACACGGATTCAGAAAACTATTCTCCACACAACACAACCTACTTCAACTAACGCATGACATACACATTAATTGGACTCACAACCGAGGACTTCTAGCCCACTTCTTAGACATTTCCGACGCATACGATTCTGTACAGTTGGACATCCTCATCCCTATTATAAGGAAACTTTCCATTCCAGCACCTATAGTACGATGTATTTACCACCTGTTTATTGACCGTAAAATTCAATTAAATCTACACTACTCCCAAATTCACTACAGTTCTCAAGGATTACTCCAGGGTACTCCTCTAAGTCCGCTACTATTTATTATTTATATCCAGGAACTTAGTACTCTTCCTTTTAAACAGAGTCAACTGCTCCTTTTTGCTGATGATATCCTCCTTTACTCTCCGGCAACGATTCAGGAAATCCGTTTATCGACACACAAGTTACAACATGACTTAGACTTGTTAGTGCAAACCCTCATACGACTAGGGTTACAACTCAATGTTAGTAAAAGTCATTCTATTTTCTTTAAACGTGGCACGCCAATTTTACAATCACCGATACATATTGACGGACATCCTATACCTCTCACGCAGTCAACCAAATTCCTAGGTTTATATTTTGACCATAAACTATCCTGGAAAAATCATGCTGTGTATCTTCACTCCACCCTTAGATCAACCCTTCCCATATTTAAATACATACAAGGTCGACATTGGGGAGCACACCCACGATACCTCTATATCATATTTAAAGCCCTTTGCCAATCGAAAATAGATTACGGAGCCATCACTATTACTGCATATCCAGTTGGACTGCAAAATAAAATTACAGCCATACTTTATCAAATTGGTAAACTCATTTTAGGGATCGGAGGTAAACCGGCTACTCAAAAAGTTTTTGCCGAATTAGCACTACAAAATTTCGCCGAACGGCAGATAGCCCCAACTATTCCTTTTATAGCAAAACTCTTTCTCTTCACAGAGACACCGTTGTTCTCTAAATTGCAACTAGGCCTTAATGTCCGTTTACAGTGCAAAATAGGATCACGGAAGAAGACACCGATATATTTAAAAATATTTAAAGCTTTCAAATCATTCCAGGGAGGGATGTCCCATAGGAGACCTCCCTTATATTATCTCATATATGATCAGCTGATCCCTAAAACCAAATTTATTCTGTCTAACTGGCAAAAACATGATGTTACTACCCCTAAACAGTTTGCATACTTCCTAGACCAGTTGTCTCAATCTTTACAATCACCTCCTCAGATTATATATATCTGACCATGGGGCGGGAGCTGCATATTTCAACCAAACCACGGATACAGAGACTTATTCACTCTTCCACGTTATTTTTCTAACTATTCAACAGAAATATACGCAATATACCAAGCTCTTTATTCTTTACGCCATATACATAATTCCACAATCCTACTCTGTATCGACTCCTACAGTGCTATACAAACTCTTAGTTACAATTCTTAATAGATTCCAAATAAAACCTTCTCTTGATTGGTGGGAAATATTATGTTTCCACGAACTAGATTCTTTAGATCAACGACATAACATGATACATATGATATGGATACCTGGCCATTCCAACATAATAGGTAAGGAGTACGTAGATAAACTGGCCAAAGCAGCTGCCAATAATTCTCCCCCAAATCCATCACCAGGAATACACATACAGGACGTCCGACAACATATTACTCATCATATCGATACTAATTTCCATCTACCTAGATCATCTAAAACACCATGGTTTTCAGTGGGAAACATAGGTAAAGAGGCTATATCTCTGGCAATAAAATTGAAATTAGGCGTAGCACCCACCCCGGCTTATTTATTTAAGATCGGAAAACGCGATACAGATTGCTGTGAGTGTGGTCAGTTTGGCGATGCAGATCATATATTCTTTCAATGCCCTAGAAATTACCAACATTCGACATCTCTATATTCACACATATGTGCACATATTGGACATGGTCCCTGGAATATTTCCTCACTTCTAAATTGGAAAATACGTTATATAGCACCACTTCTTCTTCGTTTCCTCAGAAAATGTAAAATGAAACTATAATACTAACAGCATAATAAGAACGTATTCATATTCAAAATACATCTTATGTTACATCTACATCTCTACTTCATCAAGGACACCAGACGCGGAAATCCAGAATACACTGGATACAGCGTCATTAAATAAACCAACAACAACAACAACAACTATAAACAAGAGAAGCTTCATCATAAAGTTTTTGTTTCCACTGAACGGAACCTGCATGTTCTTGTTGTAGCCTGGACTGACTAGTTTTGCCAATATATCATATACAGATCAGAATGCCAAAAGATAATTATAAGTGCAAGTTTAAAATTAGGGCAGAAAACCATTTTGCCCCTTTAAAAGTAAAGGAAATTATTTGTAAATGTGATGATGAAAGTTTAGCTAAAGTCTTTGAAAGTGATATGCATACTTTTTATACTGTTAGTTATAATTGGATGACCCAATACAGTGGTATGTTTGTGTTTCAAGGGATAACTCTGGATAAAGAACCAGAGTGGCAAGCGGTGGAAAAAGCTATTATTTTTAAAAAGTGTTAACATAGTTACTGATGACTCTGTACTCTTTGATGAAGTAAGTGCTTTAAGAACTTACAACAAAATTAACTCTGCAACATTGGTAGGGAAGTGTTGCGAGAAATGGTACCAATACATGAGTAATAATGCTGAGTGTATAGAATTGTTGAAAGTAGTACATACGTATTTTGCCATACCTGCACATAATGCAGCTGCAGAGAGAACGTTTTATCTGCTAAATGTTCAGTGGATAGATGAACGAAATAAGCTCGCTGCCGAAAATGTAAAGTTAATGTTGGTCATAATGTGTAACATGAAAAATGTAACTTGCGCTCAATGTTATGACAGGATTCTCTGTAAAAAGGATTTCCTGAAAAAGGTAAAAGGAAATCAAACGTATGTGAAGTAAATGTCGTTAACTGAACTCCCCCAGTTTTTTTGACATCATGATATGGTAACCCTAACCTGGAATCATTAAAGAAGTGCTGTGTCTGATGAAAGCAAAGGCAGAAACATTCAAACTTTTGTAGGATTTAGCAGTACTGTTTTGACGAAATTAATATAGATGGTCGCGTGTGCTACGACTCATCAGATGATGTGATTTTGGGGCCAAACAAAAGCGTTGTGGTGGACATGGTTCGCGGTTTGTTTTCACCCTGGAAACAACCTGAGTATTTTGACTTTGACGTTACTATGACCAGTGAATTATTACTAGATGGAATAAAGCAGCAGGCATCAGGATTAAAGCAGTGACTTGTGACCTGGGTGGGAAGAATTCAAAGGTCTGGAAAGAGCTTGGACTTTCCACATCGAAAACCTACTTTTCCAACCCAGCGAAAAGGGCGTGGGTTTTCTGTGACGTTCCTCACTTAAGTTACTTAGAAACCACATGTTGGACGATGGAGTTACGCTACCAAATAATACCGTACTCAATAAACAGCTATTTGAAAATCTTCTAGCAACCCAGAGTACAGATCTGAGTATAATACGTAACATTTCAGAGGCTCATATAAGAGTACCGGACGTGCTAGGCAGAATGTACGGATGGCAGCCCAACTGTTCTCACGGAACACTGCTCAGTGTGTTAAATATCAGCTAAACAAAGATAAGGAAGGAAGAATAATAGAGCTAATCAACGACATGTTTGATGTATTAAATTCAAGAGTTCTAGTGGATCAAAAGCACCACTCTGAAACGCCTATGACCTTGATTTACGGAGTCAAGAAAACACACTTAAACGCTTCCTGGAAGTATACTCTACCATGCGGAAAAGGAAAGGAAAGCTTGCTGCCATTCCAAAAGGGCTTCATTATTTCCATAAACTCTCTATTTGGACTTAACGCTGACATAAAAAATGGAGGCTACCTACATCATGACTTCCGGTCTGAACCAAGATTGCTTGGAATACATTGTTTCTAAAATTCGGGGTTTGGGTGCGTTTTACAACAACCCAACGTCTTTCGAAGTAAAACATAGAATGCGCCTGCTAATACTGACAGAAAACACGGGAGACATTCCCTTGTCTGCAAACGCGTCTGTAACAGAAGAAATTAGTGTACTGCTCTCTCGTATTTCCCCTACAGAAGAAAGCGAAAAAGTCTTAGCAACATTCATCACCAGTGAGTTATGTATTAACATAACAGGTAACATGACAGCTGACTTAATGCATTACTGACTTCACTGAACATGAGATACATCTTTTGCAGGCGTCCAGTGATGAACCATCAACGTGCGATGACAGTGAATCCCAAGATGAATTGAAATATCTTGCAAGCTACGTAGTGTTTAAATGCAAGAATATTGACTGCTCCTTGGGCTCAGTTTCAGAGGCACTTCTTCCGGACTCGTCTGTTACGGCTAATAATGACTGGATAATCGTAATCGCCAAAGTGGGCCTTACTGCCCCTACACTTGAGGTAAGTGTGAAAGAGTGATGCAAATTTAGTGTCCATCCTAAGCTCCAAGTTCCCAGAAACCCATCCAAAAGTGATCTCCCTATACGTGAGGACCAGAACCTACATTAGAATAAGGCACTTAAATAAAAAAGTGAAGACAAACTTGATGAGGAAACATGCTGCGAAGAAGGCTCTTCAGTGGGTTGCATCGTCATCTGCCCAGTTACTCTCAGTAAGTAATGCGAAAGCTATAAGCTGTACGGAATAAGAAGGGACATGAGGCGGAGCTAGAAGAAGGTGCGTGAGAGCAAGTAGCCAATCCTAGAGAGGCGACGTTGTCCAGTTCGGTAACGCGCTGTCTAGCGCAATATTTGGTTTTCACTTTTCTCTTTGCGCTCAACAAATCCAGCCACGGCTCATTATTACAAAGAATTCCATTGAAAAGAGCTAGAAATTTTGAAGCTGACTGTCCAAGAAGCAAAATTTTAGGTGGCCTGTAGCCCAAGATATGATCAATTGAATAAACACTGCGCTCAGCGATAACAAACAACACTTGCCTTGCATCATAATAATTGTTTGTCTTCTCAATGGGCGAGATATCTGCAAGAAACGGAATTTAGTTTATTCTTATGAATGTTCCAAGGCTGACGTATATGTGCAGTGTAACGTGTGTCTAATAATTACTGTAACTCGTTTTGTTGTTCACAAATATGTCATTATCAAAACCTGGTACAAGTGGCTTACAGGCGAGTAGATCGAAAGGAAAAGTAATACACTCAGATGCACGGGCTATTATTTTCAATGTTTACACCTTTTTAAAAGAATTGTCCTCAGAAGAAGTGCGTGCGAACATTGCATTTAAACCGAGTCGGGCGCTAACAGCTAAGGCGTGCAATGTAAGTGAACATTCAGTGTCGCGTATAGTGCAACAAGGTAAAACAATCTCTTCAGAATCATGGCGGCCCTTGTTTAAATCCCCCGGAAAACACCGTAAGACAGAAAAACGGGTTTCGAATCTGGACGACTTTCAGAAAGACGTTCTGCGTCGATCCATTTTCCAAATGTATGATAACGGTGAATATTCTACTATTAAAAAGCTCGTTCGCTTAATGAGGGATAAAATAGGTTATAAAGGTTCCACAACATCGTTGGGGTTAAAATTAAAAGAAAATATTTCCGGGCTTTCGCTCTGATAACTTACAAATTGCATCATAAGGAACATTTAAGTGCTGAAATATGTCTAAAATATACAACCGAGAAGGCCACACAGGAATATTACCCGTAAAAGGTTGCTTGAAATTCCGCTTAGTCATTTGTTGTTGAATAATGTAGATTTTCACTTAGAATACCTAATAAGAAACTTATTAACATGACACTCCGCATAGACACTAAATTGAGAAAAAAATGACAAATACCTATCAGAAAATGTTTCAAATTGCGCAACTATGATCACACTTTCACTCCGACAGTAAAAATATTTACACGAAAACGTTCCTAGAGAATCGGATGTAATAAAAAACTTAAGAAGCCAATAGGCCCAATTTTCAGCTTGAAAGATGTCAACTCCGTTGAAACATTAAATTGCAAATGAAAATTGTCTGCTTAGATGAGGAATTTATATTTGAAGCAAATTACAGGATTAGAGAGCCTATTGTCTCATTTTAAAGAGATTGAAATTGTTATGACAGGTTTTAAATGTGCACCTTGCAATCCTTCACCATCCTCGCTGCTGTCTATCGGTAACGCTCACATGCTTATCTCCCCTCTCTTTCTTTCGCACAGCGATATGAGCCGGCAACAGCGCTCCATAGCTGAGTAGGGATTGGAGCTACTCATGTGCCTTCTTATTTCGTGCTCCCTTTAATGTACCTAATAACATATTTAACTATTAATATTATATGGCAGGAGAAAAATGTTATTGTAGCACCCAGGGCTTGTTATTTCTTTACATTTAATGAAACATTCAGTCTAGTTTTACATTTATGCGACGTTTTATACTGGGCAATAGCACAAACCAATGCGGTGCTTTAACTATCGCGGTAAACCAGTATTCCTGATGACGTAATGAGTGACAGCCAATAGCAGCACGATTCGCCGGAATAGCCTACCTCTCCATTCCAATTGCCTTGGGAAGTCGGAATTGTTAGTGAGGACGCTGTAGGAACTTCGTATCTCTCTTAAACTAACCCTCCGTGGGAACAGACATGTAGCATCACGTCTCTCCACGCACTATGTAGGCATCAGGTACCAAGCACCATGTAACCACCAGGTATTCTTTACCTAAAGTGTTTTGTGAATTATGTAATTGTAAGTTTCTACTTAGAGTCTAAATTAAACGGCTCTTTTTTGTGTTAGAAGTCTCGTGTGTAGTTGTTTAAGGAATGTACCCTTGCCAGTAATTTCTGGTACCGATTAACTCTACCATCTGATGTTACCCCCAGTCGAGGCCTAATTAGTAGGTTTACGACAATACTTCTTCAAATCCTGTTTCTAATTGTTGATCTCTTATGCTTATCCTGAGCTGTGATTAAACACGCTAATTTTGATAAACCCGTCGTATTGCAGGGCGTCTTCTCAGTTGCAAACAAGCATACCCAGCAGTAAAGTTTATTTAATTCGCATGAAGCAGTCAGCCAAACATACTTATCATAATTGTTTATATTAAAATATACTTTCTAAGGATTCTTAGTTTTTTCGTTCTGCTCACACTACAGGTGTGGAAGAGCTGAGTAGGCCTCTGTTTTACTATACTATCGGGCGTACGAAATAAGAGGCGCATTGCTATCTCCAATCCCAAATCAGCTATGGCGCGCTGTTGCCAAAGCATATCGCTATGCGAAAAAAAGAGAGGGGATATATGCGCGTGA